>BPLR01011203.1:0-44620 GCA_021605095.1 Caerostris extrusa
GTTACGTATTGCTGTCCAGTGTTCGACGAGCTGCACAACTTCCAGGTCCAAATCAAAAAAAGGATCGCGTTACAGTTTCACCACCAGGTGGCAGTTTATTACCCCCACAGCCCCAGTAGTTTTGCAGACCATACCTGCACCAAGGACCAGCCCAAGGCTGCCCACGCATGTAACGTTGTTGAACATAGGGAAAAAAGTGTTAATAAGTGGTGGAAATTTCCCACCTAATCGGCTCCATCCGAAGATTCATCAGTGCCAGTTGGACTGTTCTCTGGTTGTGGTGTTTGGGAAGGACACATACCTGGTTTCAGATTTTGTTCAGTGGTTGTGTATATATAACAATCAGAAGAATGAATAATACATCAAAATACTAATAATGTGTGATACATTTTCCTTTCAATTTATCGGATTCTTTTTAAGGATTCAAATCTGTTTGTTGGATAAATCGTTTAAACAGTTAGAAATTCTTTCTCAAAAAAGACGCCTATTTACTTCATCGGTGGTAAGTAGTCTTTGAATTTAATCTTTATCCCTTATTTAAAAAAAGTGTTTCAGAAATAAATTATTTACTTTAATCATAATTTAATATTTAAAATATTGTTAGAGGAAAGATTCTTTCATTCTTTGATAAGAAATTGTAATTTGCTTTTTGTACTTTGTGGTCATATTTTTAAAAATAAACTAATAACTGAATTGAATAAAATGTCAATAAAATAAAATTTGTATCCTTCAAGCATAAACCAATATAAACCATATTAGTAACCATAACCGACCATTTTTAAACATAAAACACATAAACCATATCCTTTAATATATGTTAATAGACTTTTGTAACATGGGCGCAGAAATATTTCAAATATAATTTCTTTTTCCTTGGTTTTAGATAAGTTGGTATTAAAATAGTTTTCATGCAAGCTAATGACTAATGAAAAACGATAAAAAGTCATTTAGAATATTACCTTCCTTATGCATATTGTGTATGTTTTTTTAAAAATTTCTTTAGATTATAAAAAATTTTTTGAAATTTAATTATAATATGAAAAAAAAAAAAAAACAAATATTAGAAAAATACTTAAAATATATAAATTTTAAGTAAGTGTTAGGAAGAAGAAAATGAAGATATTTCGGAAAGTTTAGAATGATCTATTTTCTCTTTTGAAAATAAAAAAGCTAATAGCGCAAACTACTTTATTTCTAATATAAAAAAATTAAACACGAATTTGTAGTTCATGATATTTTTTGTCCCTGTTGGCCTTTTTGAATAGGAACAGGATTTGATGCACAATAAAATAAATTTAAAAAGCTTATTTCATAATATTTAATTGAACTTAAGAAGCAATACAAAATTTAAACCACCAGAGTATGTATCTTATACGTTTATCTTGAATCTTGAATTTCGTATGAAAACTTAAGATTCATTACATAGTCTCATAATTACGATAAATAAATAAACCATTCAAAAGAAAATTTAAGAATTTAAATTTCCTAAAAATTTTGAAAGCATGAATTTTTTCTAAAGCATATTTGTGTGTAAACAATTAAATTCAATTATTTAAAACATGTCATTTAGTTATTGTTATAATATTTATAATTAGTTTAGAAATAAAATAAGGTAGGTATATGATATATATAATTTATGCAACTAAATGGAGTTTTTCTACTAATGATCGACTAACAGAATTCTGATTATGAAAGAAAATTATGACTTTATAATCCTAATCTTTATCACTTTATAATTTTTTATTTCTAATCATTAATTGATTTTAAGCTTTTTTTCCATACATACTACTAAAATTTAATATAAAAGAAAGAATAAATAAATAAAAAACCTTCAATTTTAATAAAAGAGGTTACATAAAGTTAATTGGAAGGATTTCTTCAGAGATTGATTGAATTCATTAGTATAGAATTTTTCAAAAAAATAGTGAAAAATGCTGTTGTTTTAGCAGCATTTTCACAGAATGGAATAATTTCATGGAATAATTTAACTAATATGAGCAAAAGGAAATGAAAATTTTTTCATCGGTATATAATCTTATTGGCTGCTTTTTAGTGGGGTAAATTCATGGGCATAGAAAAAAAAACATCAAGCCTACAACAGAATCTCATTGAGGTTATTTCATGAATATTCTTTATTGTAAAATTTACGATATTGATCTTTTTTTTTGAAATATTTTAGTTTATTCACAGAAACTTTTAATATTAATTTATGTATTAAACGAATTTTTTCGTAGTAATACATTCAAAAAGTATAATGATATAATATATTTCAATGAACATTCTGTGTTTTATATTATAAAATTTCAAAATAAAAGCATTATTAATTGATAATTAACAAGGTATAATTAATAAAAATATTTAATTTTGATCCATACATTTATTGCCTATTTATTTCCAGCACCACCGATATTTTACTTACTAATTTGATGGTTTTAGGCAAGTGAAAGGCACTTAAAATATTTATAAGATCCAAAATGTTTAAATAAATTTAAAAATAACTTACTATATAGTAAATTCATCGTTAATATGAAGCGATTAAAATGTCTTCCATTTAATGAGAAAAAAATACAGTAGAAACAAAAATAGCCGAAATGAGAGCAAAAAAAGACTTTTTAAGAAATCATGAAATTAAATATAAAATTAGAAATCGATAAATATTTTAAATTCCATTGCAAAAATTAGCATTTTAATATGACTATTGCTAAGAGATATGGAGAGTAAGATTAAGAGAAGAAAATGCGCCTGCCTTAGGAAAACAAAAATAATAATAATAATAATTTTTCCAAATTTTCATTTAAACTCTTTTCGAAAACTTTTTAGTTATTTAAATAACAGTTTTGTAAAACGACGCTACTTAACTTAAAAATAAAGTATAACATTTTATGAGAAAACAAATATATATATATATATACGTATAGATATCAATGAATCTATATAAAAATCATCTAAATAATTTTTATGGTAATAATTAAATTTTACAAGAGTCATAATTTTTTTAAAAAGGAAGAATCATATATAATTATTTTCGTATAATGCAATATTGATATAAATTCGTCAAAAATTAGGTGTTTCGAAAGTTAATTGCTGATAAGTAAGTGCTTCTGCATTAGAAAATGTTTCACTTTAATAAAGTAAACTGTTTCCAAGGCGTGCCGAAACAATTCTTTTAAAAATTGCCTTACAATTTTAAACAATAAATCTTGTTTATAATAATAAATCTATTGTTTTAGTGAATAGAAAAGTACCTTGATGACGCTTACCTTTTCTGTATCTCAGAAAAAGTTTGTTTCTATAGGTTCTATCGAAAAATGTTACTTATACGCTCTCTATCAAGCTATCTCTCTTAAGCTATCTCAAGCATGCTCTTTAATATTGAACGATAGTATCACATATTCAGCTAAATTTACTTTAGTAAACATTTTTAATAATGATTTAATTAATTCTAATTTTTAAAATAAACTCAGTCCTAATTGGCAATAAAATTATACAAAATATTAATTTATATGCATACTGCATTAATGAACATATTAACAGCAATGATAATTATTTTATAACAAATTTATAATTTTTAAAACATAACGTTAAAGTAAAACTAATAAAAGCTACCAGCAGTTCATTGAAAGTGGTTAAAACGCTATATAGATTAAAATTGCTCCGATATCTTTTTATAGAGTTACACTTGGGTTCTAAAGAGTTTTTAAAACATTCCATTAATTAAACTTCAAAATCGACTAAAGAAATTATAGAAGCCTTTAAATCCTTTACATAACTGCCTATAATTTGTGAAAGTAGTTTTTTGTTGAATTCCAAGAATTTTTATTCATTCTTACTATGGAAATCCAGCGCGTGGAACTCATCTGTAACATTCAGCATATGTTAGATGTCTTTTAGGCAAAATCAGTTACGTGCCTACAAGCGAGCTAAATCCAAAGTCTTCCTAGCTCTCAACCTAGCAGTTTATGGCTGCAAAAGCACGATAAATCTGTAAACCGGATAATCTCTCTGGCGGGTTCGAGAAAGAGTATGAACTCACTAAAAAGTTTTTTTTTTTTACTACATTTAAAACTTATTAGATATATTTAATGCTTATACTATAACTTAATGCTTTTTAATAAGTATGACATTACACTTTCCAAAGTAAGTTTATAACTTTTGTTATCTATTTGAGTCCCCCACCACTCATTCTAAATAGCGATTCCATCATTTAATAGAAGAAATCAGCGTAGACCCCACAAGGAGGTGGACTCATTATACAGTCATCAATAAACTTCTCTATCTAACTACTTAATACTTCTTCTATACTAATTTTTTTATCTACATTGGGAAAAAATTCTCTGAATGTAAAAATGAATTATGAAGAAGAATTATGAACATAAAAAGTCGACATTCAAATTAAGAGATTTAATTAATTCCATTAATTATTTGATACATTCAAAATTGGCTATTTATTTTTCATTTGAAGTTGAAAAAGTCTTATATTGTTTTATTTTATTCAGTGCGTCTATTTAAAAGGAAATGATGCAACTCAACAAAAGTATTCAATAAATCAGCTAATAATTAAAATCCCATACAACGCGTATAAATTTCTTTAAAAGATAACATTAATAGTGAAATAGATAGTAAATTTAGTGAAATAGAACGTTAATATTTCAATTGCTCTCCATCCAAACATGAAAATTGGTAAATATATTTTTCTTATAGCAAGAAATATATCCGTCATTTGTATTACGATTTCATTCTTTAACCACGCCACAAATAAAAGACGTAATGTTATCAAAAAAAATAGTTACTACTTTATTTTAAACGATTCATAAATAACGCTTTATCAAACAAAGTATTTAATAACAAAGATAATATTCGTAATAAAAAGAATAGCTGAGATTTTGATAACATGAAAGCTTATACCAAATACTTATTATTTATTACTACTAATATTGGTAAGCAAATTTAATAGTTAATTAAGTTATTAAGTTAGGTTTATTTAGTACTTAGTTTATAACACTTTTGTAATCTATTCGTAAGTAAAACAATAGTAAAAAAGGACAACATTTAATCAATCTCAAATTTCTAATACGGAAAGTTTTCTGTGTTTCAAAAAGCAACTATTCTGAAAACAAACACCTCAAAATTGGTGCATTCGTTGTATTCGTATAATTCACTTTTCTCTTCAAATTCAATGGAGGTAAACATAATAACTTTCGATACAGGATATATAATTACATTCTTAAACAGTAAAACAAAATTCAAGCTAAGAAATCTGGGATTGTGAAAGTAGCGTCCATCTATAGTGAAGTGGATGTGTGTTATCATTTGTAATTAATCATAGTGAAGACTCATGGGCAGTGACAGATGGGGGGAAGGAGTCAAATATAAACAGGTAGACTATTTCTGCCAAAAGTATAAAATGACCCTCTACACACACTGTTAAACCTGAAATGTAAATCCCACATTATTCGAACGATCTTCATAATGCAATTGCTCAGATAAAATTTTGAAATTTAATATGAAATATCTCAGTATGATTAAATAGCAAAAATATGAAAATGGAAATGGCATATAGTACTTTATCACTAAGTTTGAATTGGTGCGCCAGTATAAGACTAAACTTGAATCTATTGCAAATCTGTTACTGAATTTCTAAATGACTTGCTTATAGTCCAACTGCGTGCTTTGAATTTCCAGCAAGATGTCGCCCCTTTACATCTTTTGACATAAATATAGGCATAAGGCCAGCTGATAAGAAATAATACGGAATGACCTCCAACGTCCCTGATCTTAAATTTACTAGATTTTTCGTGGGACGTTACGTAAAAAATTAACTGCAAATAGTCACAATTGGTAGTGCATCGTTATTTTACTATATTTAAATATTTTCACAATTCTAGCTTTCTTTGTTCGAGCTTAATTTTTCCTACTTAAGGATATAGTTATATTGCATATGTTATGGTGAATGTGGTTAATTATATCCACCAATAACTATGCATAATCTCGAATTTATCACATTTACAGTAACACATATTCATTAAAATTATGAAACAAAATATCTTAGAATTTTTTTATTAATTCTTATAAAATTTCATATGAATTCTAAATTATTTTAAATAAAACACCTTAAAATAATTATTGTATTTTTATGACTCCCACTATCGCTCACAAAAAACAAATAATGTTGTTTTGTATAAATTAAATCACTTCATTTTCAATAAAATACTTATTACTTAATAAATAATAATATCCATTTCCACATGTGATTAACAGATATTTATTACCTTTTATCTAATTTCTACAAAAGATGGATATGCAATCCTAAATTCTTTCTAAAACCTATACTCATAGATTAACGCAGTTTCCAACTACTTCATTTCTTACTTAACATAATCCCACAAGCAAGAATTTTAAGAAGGGATGCTTAAAGAAGTTTATGATGACCATTCAACATTCTATCAGATTAAGAACTCAGACTAAAATTATCAAGCTGTTATATTATTAAATTATTAATATATTACATTTATTATAAATATATTTCCATAAAAATTCTCAAAATATTTGTAAATTTTACATTTCTATTCTTAAACAAAAAAATATTATGTTTACAGAGCCTAACACTTTTTCACTACAATTCGATTTTATTAAGTGACACAAATTCAAAAACTCTCTTTCGTATTAACTCATTGCGAAATTAAAATGCAACTTTCAATATGTATCTAATAGCACAATTTAACAATGAAGAGTTTTCGGTATCACAAGATCATCCAAAAAAGAAGAAAAGCTCTTTGAAGAGAATTAACAGAGCAATAAAACGTCACCGAATAGTCTCAATCCTCTGGCGATTTGCGGGATGCACCTTGACATTTTTATTTCAGCGCTATTTTGCCAACCCGATTGTCATACGTGCCTCTTTGTCGTTGACTTTTCATCAACACAATGACTACACTGACACAAGGTCCGACAGTTGAGGGAAAAGAACATATGTGAAGAGAGAGCGGAGGGGTCTCCGGGTCATTTCCGGATTTCAGAACATTTGTTTGCGTGTATCAAGGTCTGAATCTGTATAAAATGACGGGAAAAGCGATATTTGTGTTAGGATGCATAGAATAGCAATAATATCTTTCTGCTTACTTTCATTGATCGGCACCCGCTGAAGCTTGATAGTCAACTGACGCTGGGCTTTAGAAATAAGATGGCTCTATTCGAAGCCCGGCAAGAGATCAAAACCGCAAGATGAACACGATAAATCAGTTGACCGTGAAGTCCACCCATGGGTTCGAGAAAGAGAAATGAGATGCTAACGCTAGTGTAGTTAATTTTAAGTCATGGTAGAACTGAGGTCCACTGAGGAATGGTTGTCACATTGTAATGTGGTTAACCAATTACGCCAATTCACGACTTAATCTATAAAAGAATAAATGAAACAACATTCCTTTTGAAATATATCTATATACATTATAACTTCTGAAAGTAGATGCAAAAGGCTCCGATTAAGGGTTTTTATTTTTGTAAAATTTAATTTTAATCGCTTAAATAAATTTAAAATACAACTATTATTGTACTTACTGTTTACTTACTGTGCTTATTACTTACAACTATTACTGTGCTTATTACATTGCAAAAGTCATGGGATAGCAATATGCAAATTTTCAGATGCAGTAGCATCGCGTAGAACAGGTATAAATCAGTGCTTCCGCAGAGCTTTATTTCGTCCAAGTTATTCATGTGAGGTTTTGACGTGATGATGACCGCACGACGGGAATTAACAGACTTTTGAACGCGGAATGTTAGTTGGAGCTAGACGCATGGGTCATGTCATTTCGAAATCGTTAGGGAATTCAACATTCCCAGATCCACTGTGTCAAGAGTGTGCCGAGATGTCAGGCATAACATCCCACCATGGACAGCGCAGTGGTCGACCGCCTGCACTTAACGACCGAGACCGGCGACGTCTGCAAAGAGTCGTAACAGCAAGCAACACTGCGTCAAATAAGGAAATCAATGTGGGACGCAAGGGACTTGTCTGCTAGAACTGTGCGGAGAAATTTGGCTCTCTTGGGCTATTCCAGCAGAAGACCGACTCGAGTGCCTTTACTGACAGAACGATATCGCTTGCAGCGACTCTATTGAGCATATCGGTTGGTCCCTAGATGAATGGAAAACCGTGGCCTGGTCCGATGAGTCACGATTTCAGTTGGTAAGAGCTGATGGTAGGGTTCGAGTGTGACGCAGTAAAACCCAAACATCCCAAACTGTTCAAGCTTGGTGAAATGGTGTGGGCTGTTTTTCATGGCATGGACTTGGTCCTCTGGTGCGACTGGACCGAACATTGACTGGAAATGCTTATGTTCAGCTACTTGGAGATCATTTGCAGCCATTCATGGACTTTATGTACCCAAACAACGATGGGATTTTTATGGATGACAATGCGCCATGTCACCGGGCCACAACTGTTCGCGATTGGTTTGAAGAACATTCTGGACAATTACAACGAATGATCTGGCCACCTAGATCGCCCGACATGAATCCCATCGAGCATTTATGGGACATCATCGAGAGGTCTGTTCGTGCCCAAAATTCTGCACCATCAACGCTTTCACAATTATGGACGTCTATCGAGACAGCATGGCTCAATATTCCCTGCAGAAGACTTCCAACGACTTGTTGAGTCCATGGCACGTCGAGTTGCTGCACTTCGCCGGGCGAAAGGATTTAATATCCCATGACTTTGTCACTTCAGTGTATTGCCAATAAATGAAATTTGATTCCTGATCGTTGCGATACGCGATGAAGTGTATCGATTAAGAAAATCTGACTGTATCATTCACAAGCGCTCTTGTGGGTCCATAGGTTTCGGGTTTGCCATGGATGTTTTAGTGGTCTGGAATCCCCTTGGCGTAGAGCTCACAACCCTATCTCGTAAAAAAAAAAAACATCTCCTGTCTTGAAATCTGCCTGTAGGCAGACGGCCTTGGCCCATTATGGGGCTGTTGCGGAAATGAAGGGGTATTAGTCATATTAATTGATGTCGTGCATTCTAATAAAGAAAATTCGTATTTCAATATTTATTTAATCAGAGACGATGTTGAGGAACGTTTCATATTACTGACTTCATTAAATCTTGTCCGTTTACTATTTTTTTTAGATATATAAACTTTCATACATATGGATTTACCCAGAAAAATTCAGGGTATTTAAAATCAAGGCACTTTAATGCTTTATTTTTTTCGATTAAGTTTATTTTTTTCAGTGCAACACCAACATGTAAGCTGTCATTGAACAGCACAGTATCGTGTTTTATTAATTGAATATCATTATATAACTGTTCAGTTATTGTGGCATTGCTCCTCAGCCGGATCCATTGATGTAATTTTCAGTAGTATTGATGTAGCATTTCCTTTATCCTTCCTCTTCAACAATTAAAAATAGCAAAAGTAAAAGTGTGTTAAAGAATAAAAACCTTCGAATATTTTACATTAAACTGGAGAGCTATTTTGCAATATTTCAGATGCAAATAGAGACAGATATCAAATCATCATCGAGACAGTTAATGAATGATTTTGTAGCAATCGCTGTTTTCACATAGTTCAATTTCATATGATTTTCTGTGATGTATATATAATAAGGATCATTATTTCTCCAAGTCTATAATGCAGTTTATTAAATATCTTTAAATAAACAATAAATATAATTTTTGAAACTATTTCATTTTTCCCATCTGAAATTTTTAAAAATTTGAACAACAGATAAAATATTTTTCTAGATTTATATATTTATCAAAATAACTTTCGCACAGTACAACAAGGCGATATTGAAAGTCTCTTAAAGAAAGGCATGATGTTCAGCATCATCATTAAAAATTGACAAACCATTTCTATAAGTATTGTGAGTAAAAAAGTTACATTAACTTACGTGTTTAAAAAAGTTTGCAATATGAAAAATAAGTTTATAGACACCAGAAATATTCACGGCGATGCGATACAGATCTTTCTACTCTAATTTAGACTGACAATCCAGTAAAGGATCAATGAAACAAATTTAATTTCAGTAACTCAACATGTTACTAAAATCCATATTGTAGTACGCAAGTTGGGCAACCAGATTTTAACTGGGTGTGGTTGGGTTGAGATACTTGGGGCACAGATTGCAAACTCGCAGCTTTATTTACTCACGCAGAAACATCACACACAATTAGAGACATACAATATTTAACACCTTTAAAGACATAATTATAGATTCGGGGAAGGACTCCACTTCTAATCCAACAACCCAATACCCAGGTACATGTAGAGTGTGCGAAAGATATTTCCTCTCGGGTAAGAGTCTGTAGGCCATTTACTGCGGAGGGATGCGTTAAAAATATATCCTCTGGGATGTGAGACTATAAACTAAACGTTTCTCAACAGAAGAGCGTGGTTGCGCTGTACTTCCTCTCGTGGGAGAGTCTCGAGGCCTGCTAGCCATTTCTCTTGAAAGACATAGGGGATATTCTGTCCAGTGCGTAGGAGGAAGCACGGTTATAATATAAGTAAAATAAGCTGTAATATTTTATTTCTTTCTCCATTTGTTTATAATATTTTGTCCTTTCATAAATTACATTATTTAATTTAAGTTACAACATAGTAAAAATCTAAGAAAAGTTGTTTCGTATTGCTTTATTTCTTTTGACAATCTGCTTCATTTATATCTTTGTGATCCAATGAATTTCAAATTGAAAAATATTTTTAAATTTATTAGCTATAATGTAATCAGAATGACAGAAAACATTAAAATATTAAGTTTTGAAATATGTTAAGAAAGATTGTTCTGCAATTCTTTAAATTCAGAATCTAATGAATTAAGCTTCCAACTCTAGGAACAAGCAAACTAAATTTACTAAAATATGCATTGCTCAGCCATATTTTATAAATAATTTAATGAAATTTACCTAAAAAACATATAATACTTCATTTAAATTTATTAATTGTTTAACACTTTGTGAAATGAAAAATAATTGCTCAATTCGGCTTTACAAAACCAAATGTAAATCTTCAGTCAGCAAAAAGTTAAACATAATTTCAGATCACCAGAGGAAAAAATTTTTAAAAAATGTCTTGTTAGAGAAAAAAATAGATAGGAATTTTCTTAAAAGAAGTTTTTTTTTTTATACTTATTTTTTAAAAAGGAGTTTTGTTTTTGCTTTGAAAAAAAAAATGTAGCGATTTTTCTCTCTCTCCCAGCGCGTGGTACTTATCATTGAGCACTCGCAGATAAAGTTCAGTGTTACCTAGAGTCTTCAAGGAGAGAGTACTTCACAACACTTGTGCGAAAGAAAGGAGGCTACGGGAGCTAGGAGTATTTTCCTGAAGGGTTTTCAGGTTTAACTACCTCGTTATAGCGCATTGTATATGAAAATTAATATTTATACCGTTGTAGATTTTCAATTTGAATTTTCTCTCATATTTAATAAACGAATTAATATTAGCAAGTATCATGTGCTCCTGAAGATGGGGCATTAAATCTGCAAATTGGAAAATCCTTTTATAGGGTTCGACGAGCAGGGAAGGAGGATGCACGCGCTCCAGTTATCGCTCATGAGTGTTCGTACAAAATTGAGATGTTAAAATGTGAAATGTATATACTTTGCTGCATTTTATCGTGACAAACAGCAACAATTATGCCTTAAGTTGAGTTATCAAATAATCCATATAAATTGCATAAAATGGGAAATAACGAATGAATTTTGTTTAATTCAAGTGAAAATAAATCTATAGAGAGAAGATGAATACGATAGTCAACGATAATAAAGAAAGCATACTTTATTATTACATTTTGCATTCTTTTTTTTAAGAAAATATGTTTAAATTATTTTCTAAATTAAATAATTTAAACAATTTCTTATTTACTAATGAATTGTTTTTGAATGCGGAGCACTATCACCTGAAATCATTCTTCTTCTTACAGATATGCAGCAGAGCCCTCGATATGTATTTGTATAATTACTCAATACTTTTAAAACATAAAAAATTTATGATCTGCCAGGTTGTTTATAAAAAGGTAAAATAAGATTTTATTATTTAAAAAAAACATAATTAGAGATTTAATTATGAAATAATAATGACAAATTTTTTTTTATTTTATGGATACAATAATAAAAAATCAAACATCTTCATCTAAGATGGTACCTTTTGTTATATTTATTTCGTTAATTTTAGCAGGGGTTTTTTATACATAAAATTTTGAATAAAGGTTTAATTATCTAATATTGTTAATTCGTGATTAGATAGCATCCCCAATTTTGAATATTTATGGTTAAATAATTATGATATGTTGAGCAATATAACTTCAAAAAATTATAGATATTTTTTTATAGAAGTACCTTTTTGAAACTGAAGAAATTTATTTTTGAAGGACAATGTGAGGAAAAATTTTCTACTCAATACTTTTCAATCAGTGCTGTTTTACACAATAGAGTACAAAATTTATTTCCTTTTATGTCAATATCTTTACTCTGTCTCTTTTATTTTTTGCAACGAAAATAAGTCAAATATTTTGAAAAGTTTTCACTCTATTGTTTCTTTTTTATGTTATCATTTTCAGAACTAAGTATTCCCTTGAAACCTTCCCTTCAAAATAATTTCAATAATAAACATTCACGTTTAAAAATTTTCCTGTAATAATTGTAAATATTTTTTTAATAGGATGATGAAATGTTTCCTGTAGTGCTCAGCCCATTCAGGTTACAAGACGGCTTCCTCTACAGATCTTCGCAGCTACAACAGCAGTAGTTATACGGCGGTAATTAGTAATCATTGTTCTCTCACATTTTTAAATTTTTAGTAATTACAGTTTTTTCTAATTATATTCATTAATAAACTCATAAACTAACATATGATTTCTTTCAATCTGTTTATAGATAAAATAAAACAGGGTTTCACTTTTAAAATATAAAATAAAATCATCTAATTATGTTTATTATTATGAAAATAAATATTACTTTTACTTCCTTAGAGAAACGTGTGCTTAATGAATGAATACATAACAAACATTTTAATGTAGGTATTTTACTTTGGTTTAACTGAATCGAAGAAAAGGTATAGGGTATCCTGAAAAAATTGACAGTTTTTCAAAAAGAAGTTGCAGGAAAATTGTTGAGATGAAAAACAGTTCTTTCGATAAATTCGATTATCATAACATAAATTTTAAATGGTTAAAATTATAATAAATATTCATTAATTATTTATTTAATTTTTAATTCAATATTATTACATTTATATCTTATCGATTGAACTTGATGTAAGAAGCGTTATTTTCTAACCTTGTCCGTTTTCCTATTATTCATAAACTTCATTTATTTTATTAACTACACAATACTGTTTACGTTTTTAATTTTAAATTTGATTGGCAAAAGTAAAAAAAAAAAAGAAGCCCATAAAAAATTTCAAAAAATATTCCCATACATCTTTAATAAAATATCGCCCAATTTTGAAGTTAGGTCGGTTCTTTTTGCCACTTTAATGTGAACACTGATTCGATATTAAAACAAATGTTTATATTAATGTTTCGAATTTCTTGTTCTACTTATTCTTATGGGAATATCTTATTCGTATATTGTTTGAAGAATATGCTAAAATGTTGCAAAAAATATGAGATTCATATAACTTTAGATAAAATTAAATAATTAAATTAAAGATTTTCCCAAATTTTAATAGTTTTTATTTTTACATTTTTTCCCCATTCAGAACGATACCTCAGGAATGGCCAATGTGCCATGGTTCAGCCTGCTGACAATGGTCACCATTTCCGCTACACTGTCTTTCATGGCAGATGGTAAGTTGAAAGTATTCACTGTTTTGGTTTCAAATGGATAGGGTTTAAATAAAATACTTAGCTGTATTTAATTCATCTCAAAAATATAGAATTCTAACAAATAATTTAGAAAAATCTTATTACTCTTATAAAAAGTGTGTAGATTTTCCTGTATTGTTTTAGAAGTAAATAATATTTCTTAATGTTTATCTTTGAGTATGACTTCTGAAAATAGCATCAAAATTATATGCTATTATAAATAATCTTTTGTTTTATTAGAGAGCTTCTAATAATTGCAAGTAAATAAAAATTTCTGTGAAATAAGTCAGTAACACAAAGTATAGAAACTGAATAAGTTATGTGTTTTTCAAGCGGAATATCGATAAATTTCTCAGAAAAATTTTTTTAATTTATATAGGTTACATTACATCATAATCCAATAAAACTTATATAAGTAGAAAGGTTTATAGTATTTCATAAGCATTTTTTAATCAATTTTTGTTAGAACAAATATTAATACAATTCACTTTTAAATTTAAAAACTTCAAAAGCATCTACTGTATGCACGTTTTAAAATATAATTTTATTAAATTATTTTTTCTAACATTTTAAATATTGTTTATTAGGTTATAGATTTATTATATTCTTAATTCAATGTAAAAATTTACTTTCTTCTACTCCTTTATTGCATAACAGCCCCATGGTGGGCCAAATACGTCTGCAGACTGGCAAATTTCGAGGCAGGAGATGTTTTCTTTTGCATGGATTATAATTAAGGATGTTAGCCCTACGTATAACGCTCTAAAGTCATATTAGACGGGACCTATTGTTTAAAGTAGATTCCGGACAGGATACCGCTCGGACTCGTACTCGAAACCTAGTCACTCGGCCATCAGGCCTTAAAAATTTAATTTACTTATTTAAAAGAAATTTTCAATAAACATTATAAAAACTGATATTTTAAAAACTTATCTACCTTACATAAAAGATAATGATAATTTTTAATATTTATATTACCTCAAAATTTGAAATATCAAAATATTTATGGAATAAATTAAACAAATTTTATCGACAAAAATTTTTGTTATATTATTAATTTCATTTTATTAAAAATATCACATAACAAGGAACAAAACGATATCGTTACATATTAAACGAATCATAATTTAATGAAATAAAAATTTCTAATTTCCAAATTAATCAAAGAAATATTCTGGAATTGAAAAAGTGCAAAAAAAAAAAAAAAAAAAAAAAAATTACAAAAACAAAACATTCAACCATCATGTAATTCAGTCCGGAGGAAAAATTTCGAAATCCCATCTAATTTCCAAGCTTGTTTGACAACAGAGTAGAGGTACGGCAGCGGCAGTTTCTATTTCCAATATTGTCGGTTCATTGTTTTTGGCGCTTTAACTAACGGCTGTGGCGCGGATCTGACGCGGAAGCCACAGTTCAATCACACGCGCCTCAAAGTGTGATTGCTTTTTCGAAGAGTTTTTTGGTGGCAGGAAGCGGACGGGGACACGAAAAAAAGCCATATATTTTCATCGGTTTCCGACTGCTTTGACAAAAAAATGCATTTGTCCAAAATCGTACAAAGAAAGCTAGGATAAAACTGAATGCGCTTAAGTAGATTCAATGAGAGACAGAATATTTGGCCTACTCATTAAATGCACATTTACATATTCCTAGAGGTTTCCGGGGGATGGCTTTCTTTTCCCCGTTTCGTTTTACCCCTATTCAGATAAGAATAATAACTAGGTGAATGATGGCTATTTTATTTTAACTATTGGCCTTGAGATGATGCAAGATAACTGGATTAGTTATGTTTCTATTTAAATTTTCAGATGAAATTAAAGCTCTAAAAGGTAAATCCGGTTTTACATTATAATTTATCAGATTGGGTCAATTACTGAAGCGCAATGTTTTGTGAATATATGATTTTTGAAGCTAGTTTTTTTTTAAAATGTGCTCTATACTTTTGCACTTGGTATTAGAATATAATTCCATTTTGTTGTTTAAATTGTGACAGACTTTAAAATTCGTATAGAACATATTTTAAAATCTTAAATCAATTAAATAACATTAATTGTTTAAACATGACATTAAAGCATTAATGTTCATGTTTACGCAAACATAATTAAATAGTATTAAAACATTAACCTACATTTTAACAAATGTGAAAATATCAAATAATCATTAAAAAGACTTCACTATAATAAATAGCAAAGAGATCCAATCTGAGAATACCAAGGACTTCTTAATAAGAAGCAGTTATATATGATAAACAATCGAGGATAAAACTCCGAAAGTATACTATAATAAACGTGATTTTACAATTGAGTGACCTAGTGATTCTTTTTATACAAGAGGGTTTAAAAATTTTTTTTAATTCACGAATCCCTTTTGTTACTAAGGGTGAAAAAACGCTGAATGTTTTGATAAAAAAAAAAAAAAGCGAAGGCTAGAGATCCCTTCTCAGAATATTGTAAAAGTGCATAACAAAAATTTACATCAAAAACGTTTAATAAAAAATTGTCATATCATATTAATACGTACTCGGTACATTAAATACTAATTAAATTATAAAATATAGAAAATTTCAAATATTGTTAAAAAACTTTTCATTATATAATATTCCAAATATAGTTGACATTGCGTATTTGAAAAAGCAGTGTGCGTACAAAAGTAGGCATCTACAGAATTTAGGTTTTATTGTTCATTATCAGCTGCGTAGAAAATCCTCATTTCTGGAAGTTTAATTATTATAAATTGTATTAAAGTTTTGTCTCCCCCTCCCCCAAAAGAACTTCCTTGAAAATACCGGAAATTTATTAAGAACAGCTATCAATTAAAATTTTTAATGAATATAGGTGATTTTTTTTCACATAAAGCTACTATTATACCAAATAAAATTGTTTCTTATTTCAAGTGGTGATTAACTAATGCTATGGAAATGTATTACCTAAAATTATATGAAAAAAGATTAGATGGCCTTTGCGGGTGATTAATACCATCTTCTCCATTTTTTATTGTCAATGAGCTTTAATCAGTGGGATTTATTACAAAAACACATAAAATGAACATGATCTTTTCCTCATTCAAGTTCATGAACCCATTCTACGGATTCTCAAGGAATCCATGGTCTATTGAATAAGAACCCATGTTCCATAACATAAATGAATCTCATACCAATTCACGATCATGTTTTTTCATTACAGCTCAAGATTGTTTTGGGGGCATCGAAACTTTTGAAAAGATGGTTTCCATGAGCTTCAGCGGAGTCGTGTCCTACAAATCCATGCTCCAGCAACCGGGCCAAGCAATCACGCGTGACTGCATCAACCTGTGCAAGCAGCAAGCTGCCTGCCTTTCGTTCTCCCTCAACTACACCTCCTCCTCTTGCATATCCTACAATGTGAACTCGGTTGGCAGAGGAGATGATATAGTATCGAGCAAGGCAGTCAATTTTTACGAAAAGATATGTTTCCGAGGAGGTTGGTTAAAAATATTTTGGATTCTGATGTTACGTAGACAATTAACAAATATAATGACAGTTTCTAGGTAAATTTTTCAATTAAAAAAAAGAATTCTCAGAAATATTTTTCCAGTCTCTATTAAATAAGCTCGTTAAATAATTTAAAAGGGGAATTCAATCGTATTCATTTCCTGAAGCCAAATAAAAGAAACATTTTATGCGACATATATCTTAAACAGGATGGTTGTAACTAACAATTGGTAATAACAGATGGTAATAACTGTAATTCAAAAATTTAATAACTGTAATTTTAAATATTTAGACAAAACGTATAAATCCCTTTTTTTTAGACTGAAATTTAAAAAAAAAAAAAAATCTGACCTGAATATCACTTTGAAGTTGTCAAGGAATGAAAATAGTTTCCGGATTAACATTCTATTCATCAGTGCTTTAGTATTAATATCATGCAATGTAGTACAATAAAGGTCAACCCCTAAAATTGAAATGAATAGAAAGCAGTTCTTTCTAAGAACAACTACGAAGAAAAAAAATTTATAACTTTTAAACTATGAAAATTACTTTGATTTATAAAAACAATAACTTTGTCTGGCACATGTAGTCAAATGGCACATTTTTCGAAACAAGATCTTTTTAAAAAAAAATAATAAGTGTCTAAATGTTATGAATAAATAAAAATAATATAATATAACTTTTTAAATTTCATACCAATATTGCTAATTTAGTAATTTTTAAGTTAAATATTTTTTTCTATTATTGTAAAGCATGTAGTTGTTGAATTTGGCATAATCTGATCAATGCTTAAATTAATAACCTGAATCATCATTAGTAAATGATATCAAAAATTTACCTTAATTGATAAGAATAATTTTTTTTTTTAAATTAAAAATTTAGAACAATTCTTCAACAATGTTATTTCGATAAAGTTTCAATTTATTATCAATGATTATTTCAATCTTTTGAAAAAAACTCTTAAATAACAATGCACAATAAAAATAGTTTTAACAATGAGGTTTTTTTTAATAGAAATTTATTGCAAGATTTTAATAAGATAATAAAAAAAACAAATAATTCTTAAATAAATTCATGTAAATTCATTCAATTGTCTATATATACAAATAATTTTAATATTCTCACAGTTTTAAATTAAAGATAACTGAATACAATTTTTTTTTAAATTTCTACGGAGATAATTATGCATTCAAGTAATTTAAATATTTCAAAACTGAATAAAAAACATTCTTGAAAGCATAGCATTAGTTTTAGTTACCAAATTTAAGTAAACCAAATTCGGCTATTATAGTCCAGATTTTACCAATTCTTAAATTAAGTCGAATAAAATGAAGATAGAATAGAGTATTTTAAAATTTAAGGACTAAATATCTTAAACACCATTTATTTATTTCTTATAGAAAATTCAAAAGACAATTTATATATTTATTATTGAAAGAAAATTTAAATTAAATTTAATTAATTAATTTTAATTAAATTTAATCTTACCGTTTACGATATTTTGTATAATGTATCATTCAAAAAGCATGACTGTGAGAAAAGTGAAAATTCTACATTCAGAATTCTATTATCCTATTCGAAATTTTTATTTATTTCTCATTAAATTATTTTTAACATGTTAAATTCATAATAATAAATAATAAAAATAAGTAAAATTTTTAAATAATTCTTTTAAATAAAAAAAAAGATTTTACGAAAAAATATTTTATTTTAAGCCAGCCATCATATAAGAATTTAAGCTACAAGTTTTAATAATAAAATTTTAGAATATATTATAGATGCATTGCCACTTAATGCAATATAAATTCATTAATCGTTTGGTGAGAAAAAATTATCAGTGGACGGTTACGCGCAAACAAATTTTTTTAATAAATATATTTCTTTTCTATGAATTTTATTATAGTAAACATTTGACTGAAAAATTATGATTTAAAAATACACTTGTAAAATTTAGGAAAAAAATCTATTTAAGAATTACCCATAAAATTAAAATTGATTTAAAATTATTATGTTGATAAAATAACATTATTCATAGATTTTAAATGTAATGGTAAAGTAAATTTCATTGCTGTTCAGAAAAACTTTATTAATCAATATGAACAAATTTTCTTTTCTTCATGTTTATTTTTATATTTTTGGCATGAAAAATGTAATAATTTTTTCACATCTTCTTTTAATTTAGTAAATGCCCCTAATATTCCATTTATTTTGTTCTTAAATTATTATGGAAAATATATACGCAAACGATTTATTAAAAAGATATCGATGAATTTTTATTTGAGTAATCAGACGATTAATTAGCCTGAGAATTACAAAAAAAAAATTTTTAATCTTTTTTTTTTTTTTTTTTTTTAATTTCTTTGCAGTTTCGAAACAGGCATTTGACTCAGCCTGTCGAGATCGGCTGTGGGTTTTTGACAGGGTTCACGATGCCTACTTAGAAGGTCACGTGGACAAGGAAGCTAGAAATGTAAGAACGAAAGAAGATTGTGAAAAACTCTGCATCACTGAAGAGAGATTCAAATGCAGATCTGCAGATTATGATGAAATCCAACACACGTGTCGAATGAGCCGAGAAACCAGAAGAACGAAACCCAATGCTTTTCGGGTAGCAGCTGGATCGGGAAGAAATTATTTAGAAAATCAATGTGCACCGCCTCGTAAGCTGAATCCTTATTTTTCATTATTTAATATTTTATAAGCTGAATCCTTATTTTTCATTATATAATATTTTATAAGCTGCATCCTTATTTTTCATTATTTAATATTTTATAAGCTGAATCCTTATTTTGCATTATCTAACATCTAATATTTTATATAATTTATTTAAACTGCAATTTCTCAATTATATATATATATACTTGTTTATTTTCCTGTGAAATGTAGTTTATTCCTATATTAACCCTTGTACACCGTAAAGCTTGCTGGCTGTTTTACAATAGGATGACACTTTAGTGTATTAATGTGAATCTAGTTGCTACTACTGTGAATCTTGACACCATTTGTTGAAATAGGGAGTTCGTATCCTTGAACATACGAAAAGACAATTTGTAATATTTATTTTATGACCGATATTTTTTAATTCAACTCAGTTGTCAAGAATTCAATATAGGCTCTCCTCGGTCAAAAACTCAATATGCTAATTCATAAGCGACTCTAAGGAGAGCAATTTTTAAACAAAAATAAATCCTTCGACTATGAATTTTCAAAATATGATCAAAAAGTTAGAAAAAAAATATGATTAAATAGTTATACGTCAACAAATTCAGTTTGTGTTTAGAACTTCAACAGTATTTTTAATATTAGCCTTTATTTATTAATCATTTTTGAGTTAATAGCAATAAATGTAAAAAAAAAACTAAATATTATTTTCTTCTTCATTGGCGTAACAGCCCCATTGTGGGTCAAGGCCATCTGCCCAGTGGCAGATTTCGAGACAAGAGATGGTCTCTTTTTACGGAATAGGTTTGTCAACCTTACGCCAATGAACGAACGTCCAACGCTCTATGGTCATTTAGACAGGGATCTACGGTTTAAAGTGGATTCCGAACCGTTACAAACATCCATGGTACCGCCGGAACTCGAGCCCGAAACCTATGGCACCGAACGCCAGAGCACTAGTCACTTAGCCATCAGGTCCCAAATGTTATTTTACTTCATTGATATTCAGAAAATATGCATTCGTTTCAAAAAAAAATGTAGATAGGTTGTAGGTATGGGTTCTAGGTATACAAAATATGTATAGTATAGTATAGGTTCTAGGTATACAGAATAGGTATAGGTTCTGAATAATTTTAAAATTCATTTTCATGGAACGTATTTATTCTAACTAAAATATTTAAAGATGCCAGCCATATCATACTTTTGTAGTAATAAAATGTGTATATTAGACTCTTAAGAGAAGCTTACTCCAGTGTAATTAAAGTAAAATAAATGTATTTTTTGTCAATTTTACTATTTTTTGAATAATACAAACAAGACATTTAAAAATATTTAGCTCCAGCAAGTTGTCGCTACGAGACTAGATCGGATGTTACACTTCTTACACCTGATTATCTGCAGTTTGCTGCATCAGCCACAGATTGTATGGATCAGTGTGATGCCGAAACAGCTTTCAACTGCTGGTCTTACAGTTATGTGGATAACCGCTGCCAACTGAGTGGTGACAGTAGTGTTACATGGGGCAAAGATGTGCAACTACCCATTCATCCTGGTGCTGTTTACGGAGAGTTAAAATGTTTCTTTGGTAAATTTTAATCCATTTTTATTATCCAATTAAAACGATAGCAAAATTTTAACCCTGTTTCAATTATATCATGTCCCCTATATTGAAAACAAAACGTTCTTGTAGAATTTCCTTTTCAATTTTTAAGTTTCATAATTTATAAAATTAAAAAGTACTTGAGCATTTCTTCTTAAAATATTTTAATTTAAGACTTTTAGAACAAATCAATAAAAAACAATTAAAAAATTATTATTTTGAAAAATTAGTTTTTGTATTATTATAATCATTATAGAAATTCTTATGTATACCCCTTCTTTTTGTAGTATCATTACAATCCTTCATTGCATTGCATTCATACGATGCTGAATTAAAATACTTCATGCATTTAATAATAACTTGCCTTAAAGAAAAATTTTTTTTAAATTTATTTATTATTAATATTTTTGTAGAATCCATAGTAAAAAAATTTCTTAAATGGTAAAATTGTCATTAGCATGTAATTTAAAAAGAACACTATAAAAAAATAATAGATAAGTTTCATGTAAAACAAAACCTATGTCATTTAATTAGACAAAATTATTAAAATAATGCAAACAATGCTATGCTAAATTTTTACAGCACAATATCTACAATAATTTTAAAACAAAAAGCATCAACTTTCAATGCTTATAAAAAAATCCTGTAGTATATTTTTAAATTTTTATCATTATTCTCGATACTATTAATCAATTTCGTTATCAATCTTCTTATATTATTTTAATTATTTTAATTCAAAACAATAATATCGAATAATATGGTCAAAAAAATATTAAAATATATTACGATTTAAAATATCGTCCGATATTATCTTCAATTTTTCGTAATTAGCAAAAATTTTCATATTAAACATTTCATACTTTCTAATCCAAAATCCCCTTCCTTTTGAAAACGAAAAATATCTTTATAGAATCCATATAAAAACAATTTTTAAAAGTGATAAAATTATCAGTAGCATGTTGTTTGAAAAGAACGCTACAAAAATGATAGATAAGTTTCATATAAAACAAAGCCTATGTCATTTAAGCAGACAAAATTAATGATAGTTAAAATAATGCAAAGAATGCTATGGTAAATTCTTAGAGAACAATGTCTACAATAATTCTTTAAATAAAATCGACTGTACCAGACTTGCAGGGTGTCGATGGATGGAATCAGAAAATACTCGGTGAATCCACATCCATTTTATTGTAAATTGTTTGCTTACAATCAATTAATCAATCATTGATTTGGCTTACTTTTCCTTAAATACAAAACAGAAGAAGGCGCTGATGCGCACTTTAAACAAATGAAATTTGCATAGTTGTAAACAAATGAAATTTACATACAATGCAATGCTGAACATCGACTTTAAATGTTTAAAAGTAGTAAATCTACAATGCTTTAACTTTTAATAAGAAAACAAAAATCAAACTGTGAAATACAAAAACAATCCTTTGGCTGTTTCAGAACAATGCGATAACGGCGTGATGACTTTTGAAAAGATGACGGGAGTTCTCTTGCGATCAGCTCAAGGCACCATGATGAAAGTAACCAAACCAGGAGCACTGGGGAACACCCTGGAATGTGCTCAGATCTGCCTCGAAGACGGCACGGAGTGTCCAGCATTTAGCGACCACTACCACAACATGCGATGCGATCGATTAGATAGGAATTCTAATGGACGAACTCAGGAGCTTATAGCTAGAGATGGAGAGAGTTATTTTGAGAAAATATGTTTACAAGGTTTGTATTTTAACTATTTCTAAAGTATTTTACAAGTGTTAAATATAGCATTGGCGCAACAGCCCATGGTGGGTCAAGACCATCTGCCTATTGGCAGATTTCGAAACAGGAGATGTTTTTCTTTTTACGGGGTAGCATTAGACTTCCTACCGAAAATTGAATTTTATTCTTAAATGATTAAAAAATTGCTAGAATTTTTTGTCGATTAAAATTGAAAAATAATCTACAACAATTGTCATCAAAATGATGGATATAACATTAGGGATCAAACGGTTATCAGACATCGGTTAGGGTTGATAGAAAAATATATCATTATATTATTCATTATAGTTAACTTGAATTGTCTCCATTCTACATGATAAAGGAACAAAAGTATCAAAAACTTCCTCATTTTTTTTTGTTTACGTTTCCAAGCTGGTTTCAGACATAATACTACAAATTTCGACTTTACTTTTAAGTGATTGTCCAAAATCTTTTACTGATTAAAACTGAAAAACTATCTAGACCAATGTGAACGCTAAAGTGGTCGGTGCAACATTGTTAATATTATTTTTCATATGTATAAGGATGACTGTATTGTTATTTTGTTAACTATATTTATATTTTATATATCTCTAGAAAATACGCTTCTTTGAGATGTTAAAAATAGAATTAAAAGAGGTTGAAAACAGAAGTTTGAATTTTTTTCTGATATTATTATGACGTATTATTCGATAACTTTTAATTATTAAAGAAAAACTAATTGCAAATGTAAATAAGATAGTTAAAAAACTAAAGATTTTATTATTTATCTTGAAAAAAAGTGGTTTGAAAAAATACCTTATATAAGGTTTTATTTAAATATTATTTTGTCATCTGTAGAAATAAAGTATTTAAAAAATAACTCATCCATCATTCATTTATGAACTTGCACTGTTTTTATATCTAGGTTTTTAAAAACATATATGAAAAAATGAAAAGACACCTGATTTATTATGCTTATCAAACAATTTAAAATTGATATTGTTAAAAAATAAGTTATAACAAAAAAAAATGAAATTAAATTTATATTTATTATACAAATTGTAATGCATTGTTATAATGTATAAAACTACAGTTTTTATTAAATCACAAAATAATCACCAAGAATTTTTCGTAATTTTTTTGTCTGCGCACTAGATAAAAATTAATTTCAAATTAAAAAGTAAGATTTGGAAAAGTTTGGGAAAATACACAGACAGGCAGATATCTTGCATTATATATAAGATTTGTATTTTCTCACAAATATGTAATGGGAGAAGAACATCAAAAACCAAAATGTATTCCTTTGATATTTAGATAATATGTTATTATAGAATTATTACACATTTTACTATACAGTAAGCAAATGAGCATAAACGACTGTTTTTTTCGTGTGCTATTATCGTTACATAAAAGTAAAATAAAAAAATCTTTAAATTCTTGAAAAGGTTGGAAAAAATTTTGATTACCACTGATTTAAAATTATTTTAAGCAATTAATTTGTAATTTCCTTTTTCATTTTATTACAAGCTTTATGAAAACAAGAAAATATTACGTTCACTTTTAATAATTCTTTGTAATATCCAAAAAGCTAATAATAAATAAATAAACAAGTGGTTTTAAAAAAAGTGGTTTTTACTTTTATTTACTTGATTAGGTGTCAAATAATTGAAAATAACGTTTTATAAATTACAATTTTTATACATTCCAATATTTTCTAATTTATTTTTATAAATTTACTATTTAAATAATATAAATATTATTAAATTTTATATTTAAATATTTACTATAATCTACTTTTAATTACAATATTTATATTCATTTAAATAAAGACTCTTTTCAATAGTAATTATTTGTCGCGTTTGCTAGTAAATCAAGATTGCAATAAGCAAAAAAATGTTAAACTAAGTTATTTGAAAAAAAAAAAAAAAAAAAACACAATTCCAAACTGCAACTAATGAACAATTGAGTTCTTAAAAACTAAAAACACTTTTAATATATTTGATTTTTCAGTCATTTATAATAATATATGAAAAATATAGTACAAGAAAATGAGCGCACACGCTATTTGACTTTGAAATGTTTTCATGTTTTTTCTGTAATTTTTGTAATCGAGTAATGAAAAATGTACTGGTGTACTATAATACGTATCTCACTGAATAGGACCCGAGGCTCAGTCGTGCTCAGACAAAGCTTGGGCATTCGAACGTGCTCTAGGATATGAATTATCAGACAGTCTCTACCAGAAAACCATTAGCAAAGTTGAAACGAGGACCACCTGTATTCAGTTGTGCCTGTCAGAACGAGAGAGTTCACCTGCAGATCGGCACGTTACGATGAAGAAAGCGGAGAGTGCAAGTTGTCTCCAGCGGATAGAAGAACGGACCCCATGAAGTATTACAGAAGCGAAGATGCCAGAGTAAGCTACTTAGAAAACAGTTGCTTAGCTGGTAAGTTTGTGTTATTTAGAATCTCATTCATCAAAATATCAGGCCGAAAAAGAAATCAGTAATCATAGATTTGCTTTAATATGATGATTCGTATGAATAATATATTTTTTATCAAAACATTTCAGTATTCTAATTTTCATTATGTGGTATAGAATATCATTTAGAGGTACAATATTTAAATTTAAGAAATATTATTACAGCAGCTTTAATAATTTTCTTCCGCAAAGTTTTATTTTTGCTTTAAAATTTCAAATATAAAATTTGAAAAAAAAATAATGAATATTTTAAATGCAGCATATTTTAAAGCAGCGACTTGAAATCTTTCAGAATTTTATACAAGTTTACAATTTACAATCTTTCATGAAAATGTGATTCAAGAGATATTTTTAAGAAATAGAGTTATAATTTATTTAATCTCGCATCTATAGAAAAGCAGTAAATTTACAATACATCAAAAATTATAATCATTTTTTACCTTAGTAAAATGATATAATCATTATGAGATCTATCATTATGATATCTGTAATCTAATATTAGCACATTTTAAATAAATTGTTATGTAAAATACATTTTATTTTATGGCAAAAAAAAAAATTTTTTTTTATATTTTTTTTTTCTCTTTAAACTGTATCATAAAGATGAATTCTATATGTAAGCTCTTTCTTATAATTTGTAGTGGATACTTCCTGCCCTTATGTTGAAACAGAAGATGCATATCCAACATACGCAAATATTATTCAAACCGAAGGTGTTTCGACGTTAGAATCTTGTCGAGCCTTGTGCAACGATCTGACAAGGTTTTCGTGCAGATCTTTCTCCTACTACTCCAGTGCCTTGCAGTGCTTCCTCAGCGGGGATGACAAAGCCAGTGGAGGATCTGCTGCGATCCAGCGACGTCCAGGTATTGTTTACTACGAAAGAATGTGCCCACAAGCAAGCACGAGTGAAACCTTGCCAACTGATACTACTGCGCCAGAAGTGACAGTCACATCATCCGTGTCTATACCAACTTTGGGAATATCCAGCAACACTCAAGCTCAATTTCAGGAAAAAGAAACAACGCTGAAGACAAGGCCTCCGTATCAACCTCAAGAGCCTTCACGTAATAAGGAGCGTGTTGATTGATGATTAATAAAACGTGATGATGTTAAGAAATTGATGGAGAATTCATCTTCTGTGAGTGTGTAAAGTTATTGGTTGTGGAGAATTGATTGCGTTAAATAGTTGTTTGCAATTATGATTGCAATTATATTGTCTATAATTTTTCAAGTTTTGAGACATCAAAATGGAATTTTTTAAAATTTCTCGAGATGAAAGATGTTAAGATTTCCTTTTTATGGTTTAAAGTTTACAAACAATATTGTTATGTTTAAAACTAGAGCAGGACTTTTACATGGCTGTATTTTAGCAGTATGGAATTTGCATAGGCATCTATATCAGCGAAATTCCTTCTGAGTTTAATTCTTTTACCTTCAAAAAATTCACAACAATTTTAAGATTTATGAAAATTTATTATTGCAAAAAATACAATATTCCTTTAAATAGTAGCAATTAAGGCACTAGCAGATGGTGAATAATTTTAATACATTTTCTTGGACTCATTCGAAAATTTCGAGATCTATTAGTTCCAGTTTTCCAAATATTTTTTCAGTTCAGTTTTACTAATGGGGCTGCTCTCTTCACCAATTTGAAACAAATATATCAAATAATTAGCAAAAAAATTTTAATAATTACTATCAAATATATTACGATTTAAAATATCTTCCGATATTTCTTCAATTTTTCTTAATCATCTACATTCTTCATAATAAACATTTCCTACTTTTATCCAAAAGTCCTTCCTTTTGAGGATTTAGCACCAGCATAAATGAGAAGAAAATCAAAAATTCATTTTTCACCATTATTTTATTACTACATATTCAAAACAAAACTTCAACCAACTAAGATCACATATGATAAATTCAGATCATCTCTCCTTACTGAAATTCATTGAGAGAAAGAGTGGCTACAGCACCCTCATAAAGCCATTAGATCCAAATATTTAACAACTTTAGAAATTAGGTAGAAATCTTAGTAGAAATTAGAGGAAAAATCAGAAACTTGAGAAACTTCTATCATGCAGTCTTAGTCAATGCGAGACACTCTGTTACAATCAAAAAATTATTCGTTTTTTAAATTGGTAATTACAGCGCATAGCAATGGCTGATAATTTGGTTCGATTCGCTTGTTAGCTATGCAAGGTAGCAATGGCTTAAACCGATTCAAAACATTAAACCAAACAGGAATAAAATAAAAAAAATCTAGCTTAAGATTAAATATTACACTAAATCATTATCATTAACCCAGTATGATTTAGTGTTATAATGGGTTAGAAAATCACTAACCTATTATGACAAATAACCCATTAAAGTTTAAATTTTGTATATTGTCCTGTAGTATATATATGTATGAAACTAAACTTTTAAAAACTTTATGTTAGGAAAAAAAAAGTTTCTTATATTCAAACATCATTGGAAATCGCCTTTTGTTTCCATTAACAGGACATAATAAGCATTACAGGATGTATTTCTAGTCACGTAATACATTTCCCGTGGACGGAAACAAAATATCAACCAGTTTGCGCCCATTGAAAATGACCTACGCTCCGTAATTTAAAAGAATGAATTTAATTACAGTACGCAAATGAATAATACATAACAAACAGAACGTAAAATATAAGATAAAATATTGTTTTTGAAGGATGTGGTGTTTGATGGCAAGTATTGAAAATATTATTATATTCTATATTATATTATTATATTTTATTACACTAGAAAATACTTTTTTGTTTGTAATTTTTTTAGTTTGCATTCAAATATTTTTTTATTTAATTTTTTATTATTATTATTATTATTATTTATAGTGTTATGCCTTTCAAATGTTACTTTAATGCTATGTTTACCTAGTTGGTTAAATTATTTATTTTAAATTATATTTTTGTAATAATTGGTAAAATTCATGTTATAATTATATATTTATGTATGAACATCAGTAAAGAGATAAAAATAAGTGAAATAAAAAGTAGATATTAATGTAAAGTGAATCATAGAAAAATTTGTTGTTGCAGCAGAAATTATCAACTATTTTTATGTTTTAACACTATAAACAATCACTGATTTAATTTTGTGCTTTATTAAAAGAAATTCTTAATACAAGAATGAGTATTAAAAACCTAAAGGATTTTGCATTCAAGCATAACTAGCATTATTAATGTAAATCTTTTTGAGTTTTGATTTGTTATTTTCATAACTGTATTTTTATTCTAGGAGAAAATGCCACGCATGACTGTAATAATATAGTATGGAAAATGAAACAGCCAATAGTTTGGAAAAAATGGAATAATAAACAGTATTCATAAAAAAAAAGTTAACAAATAAAAATGTACTTAGACAGAACATTTGAACAAAATTCTGAACAAACGTAAAAAACACGCTACATATACGAATGCAAAATTTTACACAAACAAAAAGAGTAGATAGTAGCATTTTATAAATGCATAGTGTTCTTTATGCTTTTATTTATTGGACTGCGAGAAAAGATTTTATATCTACATATTGTTAAAAATGTCTGAGTCCCCCTGACTTATTGTAAATTTAACTATCATTGTTGCTATATATGATGACTGATATTTACACCATCTTTATAGAAACAATTTAACGCACAATGTATGCAATACTACTTCACGCACTTTCGATAATTTAAGCATTACATTCATGAAACTACACTACTTAGAAAAAAATCATAGTACATTTTGTGCCATACTTCCAGGATTTCCTGAGCCTCACCCATTCTGTATTCTTTTTTATTGGCAGGTCCAGAATGCTCTCCAACTGAGCGCCTCATCTTTGAAAAGCTTACCGGATATGAACCCTTTGGGGTGACGTCTACTCTTCTGTACCGAGGTGACAGTTCAACGCCGGGCATCACAGCCGAGTGCGTCCGGCGCTGTCAGGCATTGTCCGACTGTCGCTCTTTCGTTCTGGACCATCAGAGATTCGAATGCAGCAGTGTCCAGGACCCTCCCAGCATTCATCCGGCAGATTTCAGGTCGTCCATTGGAAAGACGTTTTTTGGAGGACTCTGTGTTCCAGGTGAAGGAATTCTTCAATACTTATTACAACAAATCAATTTTTTTTTTTTAAATTGTTATCATTAAACAACTCAGAATTCATTCTCCCAGCTCTTTGATTTTGGGGTCTGAATGGCTGAGTGTCTAGCGCTCTGGCGCTCGGTACCAAAGTTTCGGGTTCGAGTCCCGGCGGTGCCATGAATGCTTGTAGTGGTTCGAATCCACTTTAAACTGTAGGTTCCGGTCTAACATGATCATAGAACGCTTTGCGGGGATATTGTTACTCCGCGTCCGTAGCTTATCTTCCACACTACATTCACCTCCTGGGTAAATGAGTAACGTCGGTGGAGCGCTTGCCTTAAGGCATCCAAGAACAAGCTGTCTAAGTGTTTGCCAGCTGCATTAGAAAAAAACATTAATTCTATCAAAATATAAAAGAAAATTATAGAAAACTTTTTTTTATCATCCAATCTTATAAATTAAATTTCTAATAAGATCCTTTATTTTCAGCCTGGTATTTAATAGTGTTTGCCAGCTGTATTAAGAAAAAAAAATCTCTTTGATTTTCATTTTATCAAGTTCTTTTAAATGAATGTAAATATTAAAATTCCAAGGAAGGATGTTCGTGAATGATCACTGTTCCGGAATTGTTTTCCTTTTAAAGCGATATTAAGATCAGTTATTTTTTTACTGAATTTTGAAGTTATAAACAACAAACAATCAATTAAATAAGCTTGCGGATTATGTTACAGTTAAATAATTACACGATGATCCACAAACATATTTACGTTAATTTAAACTGTTGGCCATGATCGCCCATTTTTAAATGTTTTCCTTCATTTAACTTGATAAAATGAATGACGATAGACTTAATGAAATAAAGGAGACAGGCCATTTTAAATTATTTGGAGAATATATGTTTGACAGAGTTGAAAAAGCTTCTTCGGCGATATTCTATTTCTTAGAGATAGATATATGCGAGAAAAATTATAAAAAATTCATCGAAATTTTTATATTTCTTAAACTTTCAGATCAGGTAAAAGGCTGATTTATACACACTTTATAAATAATTGATATTGATTATTTGGCGCTTAATATCTAAAAATTAAATGGATTAAATGTGACATTCAAACGAAATAAATGATCCCTTAAATTTTAAATTATGGTTGAAAAAAAAAAAAATTTTCATTTTTTTAAATGTTTAAAGTGAAGTTATAAATATGCTTAATAATTAATAACATGAAATATATGTTATTCAATAAATGATATACTCTGATTAAATTACTTCCTACACATAATTAGGAAAAAATTATAAATCAAACAGCATTCATTAGAATTTAAATGATAATATTTAACGTACACTAAGGAGCTATTGTGATTGCAAATTTGGTTCATTGAATATTTAATTAGTTATGCGCATAGGCTCTTGTTTTTCTAACAATCCTATACAATTTTTTAATAATAAGTGAGCATAACCTTCCTTTATGCATAATCAATCAATTAACTTAAAAGGTATTATTAGTGAAAGTCAATTTTGCTTAACGTTCGTTTTTAAAGTAACCTATGTTTTCAAATTCATGCATTATTTCAAAGTTCATATATTAATATACTTGAATTGTTATCAAATATATATTGGATTCAAATTTATTTAAGAGGTGAACCTAAAATTGCTTTATTCAGAAATTTTTATTTATTAATACATACATCGATGAAATAAAAAAAAAATTTCTCAAGTATGCAACGACTTCTGAAGATTATATATAATAGCAACAACTTGATGATTGTTTCTATCAAAGATTTAATAAATGTTTTGGTTTTGCTTTAATTATTAGTAGCCAATACAAAAATAATTAGTAGAGGGGTTTCTGTTTATTGATTTTTTTAATTTCATTCCTAAGAATTTTTGTTCACATAAATATATATATATAAATCCTAATAGATTAGTACATTTAAAATGCATCATCTAGTATAATCTTAAATATTTTGTTGAGCCAATTATATTTTTGGCAGTCGTATTAATATTTATAATTGGCAAATATATATAAATATTTTGTTGAACCAATAGGTTTAATTAAATAATTGAAACTAAAGCATACTAAAACGCTAATTTTAGCACACTGTGTGTAGAGCAGAGCGTTATTGAACAAATATTTTATCTCCTAGTATACAATAAATTTAAAATTAAGGAATAAAATATTGTGGAATCTGTAAAAACAGACTACCTATGCGGGAATTTTTAAATAAAATTAACTTATGGTGAGAAGGGTCACTGGGTCTGTGCACTACTTCACTAAACTAATATGAATATTGATCTTTTTTATCTTTGCTTCCACTAGCATATGTTGGTTGTTCTAAACTATGGGTTTTATGAACGCATTATGGACCATGAGCTTCAAGGCTTGTCACCAATTGATGTTGTTCGAGTTGTTAGTTTGGAACAGTGTCAACAATTCTGTCTTGAAACCAGGAAATACGTCTGTAGATCTGCGAACTATTTTCACCTGAGAAGAGAATGCCATGTGTTTGAGATGACAGAACTGCCGATAAGGCTCATTTAGTGGAAGCTAGCCGAGTTGATTATTTTGAAAATCAGTGTCTTGTTGGTAAGTTATTTATTTAAAGGTTGCAACACCCATTTTAAACGAATTTATACTTTGCAAACCGGTATAATTTTTCAAAAAGTTATAAATTCCAAGTCATCCATACTTTAATAATTATTTTTATTTTATTTTTCTACGCTTAGAATAATAGTAATTTCATATTTTTGAAACCTTAATATTCAAATTGTTTATTATAAACAATCATCATTTATATTATGAATACAAATATTTAAAACTATTAATTAATTTAAAAACAGAAAGTATACTGAAAGATGAAATTTAAAGAAAAAAATTCAGTGTTTATCCAAATTATAAATATTTTTTTTTTCATATATTTTTCTTGAATATTTTTTGATTCATGCATTTTTTTTTATTATTATTCCATAAAGTACATAATAAAATATTTGCATGAGTACTCCTTTATTTAATCTAAGTGAATTCATGAATGATACTGATGTGAATTTTATTTAATTAATTAGGCAGTTTCAAGTTATCAAGATCAATTATTTATATAAAAATATTTAAATTTTGTTTATTGTAAAATTTGAAATAAATTAGAACAACTATTCTGTACACGTATTGTACTTACACAACTAGAAAAGATAAAAAATAAACACTTAGATATAACTTTTATGAGTGTTAATTTACTTTTTTTTTTCCTTTAGAAACTTCATTTTGTCCTTACCAGAAATCGGAAGAAGACCTAGCCATGGTATATGTCACAAAAATCCATACCAGACACGTTGTCAACACTGCATTGTGAAAGAGAATGCAACCGGAGAAAGAGAATTCAATTGCAGAAGCTATACCTACTGGGACAGAGGAGCGCATGGCAGCGTTTGTATGTTGAGTGCAGAGAGTAGACTCACAGGGCAGGGGTTGGACTGTCTTACCGAAAAGGAGCTACTTTTTCTGGTAAAACATGCAAAATAGCGCTCCCTGATGGACGTCAGCAGCCGACGGCACATACTCCTGAAGAACAGTCTACAGCCAAGGGAGCATTGACAACTCATGCAACTAAGTACTTAAATGAATTTCTCAATTAGTATTGCCCGAACTCCTTTTTGTAAACAGAGTGTTTAGCTACAATAATAATTAAAAAAAGCAGTTTGCATTCGTCTTCGTATAGCTGCTTTTTACATATAATACTTCTAGTATAGTAACTTATAGTATAGCTTTTTTACTTATAATCCTGTACAGTACTCATAGTATAGCTTTTACTTATAATCCTGTAAAGTCTGGGGTAGTTATCGCCAATAAAAGGAAATCTCGAGTTATAAATTATTTATTTTGAGATAAATTATTTATTTGCAAGATTATCTGCTTGTTTAAGTATGCACCAGAAGCATATTCATTCAGTTTCGGGTATTTCTGATTGCTAATATGTATTCTACAATGCTATTAAAAAATTGAGTTAACGTTAGAACCTGTGTAAAATCTGCAATTATAAAATGCTTTTCTTTGTGTATCGATGCGCGATATATGCGCGAGGATTTACTGCATCAATATTTATTATTTCTATAAATGACTCTTTAGATTCAGAACTTTCTGTTTAAATTGCCGAACAATGTGTTTTTCATTTGAGTAAAATTGAAAACTAAAAATTAACGAAATTTAAAAATATCTAAAAAGAATTCAGTGGAATTTATTATTGATATTATACTTGAAAAAATACTTTTACCTTATCTATAATATGACGAAAGAAATCAGGTCATAATGCCGGGTATTTGAAAGCAATAAGTCGTTATAATTTAGAGATTTTAAATAATTTAACATTAAAGAGAGTTCCATTGTTAAAGATCATTGGATCCATTGAAAGATCATGAAACTCATTGAACAAATGTTGCTTTAATCGATATAATTTTATCTAAGCATTCAATTTAATTTAAATAAAAACTTTTATATTTAATTCAATTCCTTGCAGATTTTCTAGAGTGTTTAGATTCATTCATGGGTTTCCATTCTATTTTTATCTAGTTGTATGTAACTCTTACACTAAGTAAACTAATCCTGAATCTTCATTTCAGATCTCCTGAATTACCACCGTTTAAACCTCCACCACCTCATAAGTTTTCTCTTCCACCGCCACCACCTCCTCCACCAATACACCCTATGCCACCACCCATATGTTCCATCAATCAATTCACTTATGAGAAAGTGATTGGACACGATGTAAGAGGAGGGAGGGAGAGAAAGAATCCTACGCGGGTTCCGATTGGCGTGGTCCAGTCTTGTCAAAGCAGAATGCCAAAGGCTTGGAGAAAGGTGTCGTGGTTTTGTGGTTCAGTATCAAAGTTACCAAAACTGTTATGTCATTCTCAGAGACCCAATCGATGAACCGATTCTCGTACCATCATTTGATTCGGTATATTTCAATAAAGTTTGTTTAAGAGGTAAGAACTTTCATAATAACGAAATACTTTTATTGAATTACAAATAAGTATAATTTAATAAATAACTTTCATTACCGTGTTTCTAGAAGTGATTTTTATTCGATATATTCTTGACAGAATATATTGTTACATACGATATATTGTTGACAGAACTGTTCTACAGTACTGGCCTGTCATTCCTTTTCTGTAGAAAGGTGGATTCTTCCCAGACATTAAAGTCTCTATACACAAAACTTTAATCAATTGGAAATATATCCTTCTCCCGCAAGTTCAACGATCGCTTTCAACTTGAATTTAATTCAACTTTTGAACATCATACTTCAACAAAAAAGTGAAATAGGACTCTAATCAATTGCGTTGGGTGAACAATTTACTTTCGATGTAAATAAACAGTGTCTGCGAAAAAGCCAGTTTCTGCCATTTGTTATCTCACGGCCTCAATTTGGGGGGGAGGTTTTCTCTTAACTTGTCAAACTGACTGTGAAAACAAATATATTTATTCATTAAATATGTTTTCCACTTGACATTCGATGCAAAGTGCTCATACTTGTGCACCTCTTTCTTTGTGAGAACAGGTAAAAATCAAAAGACGATAAGTTAAGTGAGTCATCTTTTAATTTTTACCTCTCCTGTTAAGTTGTCAAATTTTTTTAAAGATAATGGCATTTAACAGTTATATCAATATGATAATGACATATTTTACACATTTAAATATTAGTATTTGACAAAAAAAAATGTGAGAGACTTGATGAAAGATTTAGTGAAAAATATTATATTTAGTAGAAAATCAAAATTTCAATTATTTCCTATATAATTATTAAGTTTCTATTAATTATTAGAGAACATGTGTTCTTGGTTATAAATTGAGTATCTTATAGAATAAAGAACATTTTGTATAGGAATATTATTTTGAGTGTGGGGAAAAATTAATAACAATACTACAAGATTATTAAAAATATGTGCATACTTTTGGATCATACTCGAGCAATTACTAAATATATAAATTAATCTCATTATTACTATTTAAATAACAACAAAGATTCACATTTTCATAAAAATTAGGGATTTATCTTTTAAAATTATGAGATAATAGTTAATACATAGTCGATTGTATAGTTTCCATATCTTTCCTTGTATCGTTTGTTTGTATAGCTCTCCATCGTAATAAATGTGAGAGTAGTTAACAATTTGTCACTCAGCATACTTTCCGTTGTAGAGAAAATTTGTAAATATAGATGGCGCCCCAAAGGGTGACATGAGAATAAATTTTGGTTGTGATTGTCAGGCTGATTGTAGCTGTCTCAAAGCTCGTATGTAAATAGCATCATTTAAAATGCAAATGAAACTTTTTTTATATCTAACAAAGGAACTGTCTTATTTGGATAATATTTTTGTATTATTCATAACGCTTTTTCACGTCACACTTTACTTTATCCAACATAGGAAAATCATCCAAATTAAAAAAATATTGTAAAATTTCATTCAAATTGTTTTTATGGAATTATTACTACTACTGTATTGATATATAGATTTTTATATGCAGATTTTTAAAATTAATAAATATTTGTTTCTGACAATGCATAATGATTATGATTCATTTTTCAGAGCGCACTTGCAGAAAACTATGGAGCTTCGAAAGATACTTGCACCACGAACTGCGGGTGGAACCTGTTCGCGAAATTGCTGGTGTCCTGGAACGCGCAGACTGCGAGGATTTATGCTTGCACGAATCTCCTCACTGTAAATCGGCTGTATACCATTACCTCGAAAAAACATGCTTCTTGTTCACTGAAAACAAACGTACGGCTTCCAGTCGGTTCCACTACACAAGCGAGGAAGTGGAATACCTGGATAATCAATGTATATCAGGTAAGAGAAGCATTATAATGCATTTTTACAATAATGAGTAGTTCAGCTAATGGTTTCATAATTTTTTTCTCGATACTTGCAAAAAAAAAAATTTGTTTAATTGCTCATATATAAACTAAGAATCTATAGCTCATTTGTTTTTATCCTGTCGGTGATCTCGTGTTCCACGTGTACTATGAACAGTTGGGCAGAAGTGGGGAATTTAATGCCTTATGTGGAAATGAACAATGGACAATAGTATTGCCCATCACTTTCACTGATAATTACTCTTCCCCGTCGTGCATGTCTTATAAAGATAATCCAGAATTCTCCAAGCCAAGCAGTTAACCTGTCAAAAGCAAATTTGCCACCAGGTTTTAACAACACATGATTTTTTTTTCGATTGACTAGGGTACTCTTGGTCTTCCATATCAAAATCACCGCCTTTCAATGACAGCCAGCAATTTGCCAAAATTAGTTAACAAAATTGCCACTAGTCTCTTTTTTCTGAAACCAATGACTACAAAGCCATACCGCCATTGATTCTATCCTTCACCCATTTTTTAAATTTACATGTTATCATGTCTTAAGAGTGATCTCTAAAAACAGCTAGAAGTGAATGTATTAGAAGTGACTTTTGAATAGGTAATCCACCATGAGAATATGCACACATATCATGGTTTTAATGAGTTAATGCATTGCTTATCAGTACAATATGTGCAGAATAGTAACATCAAAAAATAAATTCTCTACGACGAGAAAATATACTTAATGATAAATCAAGATTATTTTAAATGAAGTATCCTTGCAGAATTTTTTCCAAAATTTGTTTAGCCGGAAAAGTTATGCTAATCCTAACGTATCATATAAAAATATAATTATCAAATATAAAAATGAAATAAAATAGTAAGTATTCAATTTGACTGTTCTCATTTCTAGCGAAAGTCGAATTCTTCGAGCTCGAATAAATAAAGTGGTAACAAAAAATATCGAGTTATATAGAATAATAGTATAAAATCTGGCGTTATATAGAATAATAATATAAAATCTCGAACATGGCGAAAGATGAATTGTCATCGCTTTGAAAGCTTCGATTTCCAATCGATATTAATCCAAATAGTGTTTTATTTTCCTTCTCAACATATGACCAAGCATTTTTATGCTGAAAAGTGAATTTATCGTGACTTACCTAATATCCTGTCCATCTTACAATCAACGAAACTCATCAATTGCAGTCTATAATGTCCTTGGCGACCTGAATGTCCGAGTGTCTAGTATTCGGTGCCCCAGGTTTAGAGTTCGAGCCCCGGGTGGCATTATGGATATTTATAGGGTTCGGACTCCACTTTAAGTAGTATGCCCCGAACTCATATAACTGTAGAGCGTCACAAAGCAATCAACTTCTTCTCACCCACATCATTCCCAAACTGTAAAGGGCATCTCAGCTTCAGGCACAGTGATGTGATGTGGTGTGGGGTGTAGTAATCTATAATGTCCTCCAGTAGTCGTTTCATCAGGTTTTAGCAACACGTGATTTTTTCGATTGACTATGGCTCTTGGTCTTCCATATCAAAATCACTGTCGTGAAATCCTCTAAACCCTTTTAGGTAAATACTTTCTAGTGTAAAACTGTAAGTTTTTACAAAAATCATACGCCTTTTCTGTCAGTTAAACCAGAAGAATGAATTTCTCTGAAATGTTCTTTTTTTCAGTTCAAGATTCCACGTGTTCATATAGTATATTTATGCATATTCGGCATACATAATAAACATCTATAGCCTAATGATAGTTGTTTAACATGAAGGATTTTTAGAAAACTGAAAGAATTAAGTTCAATACCAAATAGATATTGATATGCTGATAAATTCCATGAAAGGAGTGTCTTTAACATAAACCGAAATGATTTTAATTTGAAGTTTTATTTTTATTTTAGAATCACCTACATGCCAGTACAGAGAATTCCCAGATCGATTTCTGCCACAACTGGATCGTCTTTCCAGAGCATACAACCTGAAAGACTGTCAGAGGCAGTGTGACACGGAGAAAGAGTTCACATGCCGATCTGTCAATTTCGAAACTGTAGCCAAAGACTGCGCCTTGAGTAGTGAAGACATATCAAGTATACCGCAAGGTGTTAACGCTCTTCAGCCGCGAAGAAACTCTTTGTACAGTGAAGGGAAGTTGCGAACAAGGTGAAATATTTTTATAATAAATAACGTTCGGTATCTATAGAAAATCTAGTTAAGATGGATTAATTATGATGTAAATTAATTTATGAAAAGTATAATTCAATGTTATTTCTATGCGTTTTGCAATGCAAAAATTAAAAAACGTATTGAAAAATTAGTTATTAAAATCGAAAAATTTCGTAAAAAAAAAAAAAAAAAAGCACTTCCTGCTTCAAGACCGAAGTAAGAAATCACCATATGTGAATTTCATAAAAATGAAATTGGGGCGGGAGAGGTTATCATAAAAAATGAGTTCATAAGTAACGGACCAAATTGAATTAATTATCGCTGTTTGCCAACCACTCATTCACCAAAACAGGGATTTGGCAACAAGCTTACACTATAATAGAATAATAAAATCGTTTGTACTATAGAACTCGTGCATATATTACGTTTATAGACTTGGGGGCTCAAGCTCGTCAGCGCCCAAAGAGGTTTATAACAGGTGGGCTGAAAGGTTCCCAGGCTGATACATAGATGGCGCTACTAGTATTAATTCCATATGATTTCTAGTTAGCCCACACCTTCAAAAGACGTGTATAAATTTGACAGCTGTTGCTCTATTAGTATGTGAGTTATAGCATTTTTAGTGTTTATCACGTGCAGTCCACTGTCGATTGGACTCCGGTGTGAAATGATGGAGCCATGTTTCATCCATTGTCACATATCGACGCAAAAATTCGGGTTTATTACGATTGAACAGCTCCAAACACTGCTTAGAATCATCAATTCGTTGTTGTTTTTGGTCGATTGTGAGCTCGCGCGGCACCCACTTTTTGAACAGAGCTTTCGCATATCCAAATATTCATTCACGATATGTCCAACACATTCCTTTGATATCTTTAGGTTCTTCTATCTCAATCAACTTCACTTTACGGTTATCAGAAATTATTTTGTGGACTTTTTTGATGTTTTCGTCGGTAACAGCCTCTTTGGGGCATCCACTGCGTGCATCGTCCTCGGTGCTCATTTCGCCTCGTTTATATTTAGCTTAAACCACTTCTCTACGGTTGATTTTCCTGGTACAAAGTCCGAATAATGTTTATCAAGCCAAGTCTTGGTTTCAATAGTATTTTTTTTCGATCCAAAAAGCAATGTTTTATTAACACACGAAATTCCTTTTTATACATTTTTTCAAACTAAACAAAAGTTGCTTCACTAAAAATGCTATTACTCGCATACTAATAGTGCAACAGCTGTGAAATTTATACACGTGTCTTTTGAAGGTTAGGGCTAAAAATCATATGGATTTAATTACAAGTTTCGCCATCTATGTGTCAGCCTACGAACTTTTCTGCCCACCTGTTATGTTTTAGTCCAATATTCAGCAATGACCATAGTTAGATTGTGGAGCACAAATATGACAAGAAATAATTTTGGTATAATACCACAATTCTTGAAACAAACATTCATCAATGGCTAATGCCTTGAGATTCTTGCCAGAGGATAAGAAATAAAAAATCTAGAGCTGATCAGTTCTTCAAAAGCTAGCTCGTTATTGATAAAATTCTTTATGTTCTAGATTGCAATAATTTTGAAAACATTTAATAAAGAAAAAATTTATGATATTTTAATATTTACTTTTCTTATTAAATAAAGGACAGATCATATTCTACATTTTGCTTTGATAATCGAACATTTCCTTTACTAATTTAATTAAAATTAAAGTTGTCTGTGATGAAGTGTACCATGGAATGTTTATTAGTGGAGTAGCCTAGTGGAACAAAAAAATACAGATGAACTTGTAATCTCTTCCATGGACATACCTCATTGTTTAAAATTAAAATGCTAATACACGATTATAACTCGATTTATATTTCAGTATCCGTGCAATGCAACCCACAAGACATGCTGCTGACAATCAATTCACGACAGTCCTTTCCACGGCGAATTTATGCCAGAGGAAATCCCTCTCAATGCTTCGTAGTGGGAACTGGACAAACTAACTCTTGCAGTTCGCTATTTCGATGGGAGCGAGATGCGGTACCACTGCAGAAGTAAAGATATTTATATAAAAAAAGATTTTCACTAGTAATTATAAAGCATCATATAACCATCTTTATTCAATTATACAACTCTCTATAATAAACCATTTTGCCAACGAATTAATTTTTTGATAAGGTTTTTGTTGTACATATATGGGCTTCATGTCCCATTTATGTATATCATAAACAGACCATCTAGCCCCAGATGTTAACTTCCTCGTATTTGCTTTACGTATGGAAGAACAATCTTACCAGGCAGCTTGGCAGCTGATACAAAAACATTGTTTGTCCCAGATGCCATCAAATATCCTTATTTCTGAAGGTAGTGACTGCAATGGACATCTACAGTGGATTTGAACAGGAGCCTTTATGCATATTAACTATGCATGTCAGCTATGCACCAACAAGTGTTTCAATAAAAATTATTTCGAAAAGCCCTTTCATATTCAAGATTTAAAACTATATAAAATTTGAATGTAAAAATTTTTTTATTGTCTTAATGAAGAACTTATAAACGTATTTGAAATGTGTATAAAAGGAATCTGCCTTAAATCAGTTAAAAATGAGAAAAAAAGTTTTAGACTAGGAGAACAATTGATTTTGCGTTGAAATGCTTTAGTAGAAATATTAGTCCATAAGCAATTGATTAAAAAAGGCCACGGTGAGAGCGATTTTATAGTTCTCTGCCCCACTTAGTCTAATAATTATCTCAAGTTTCATACGGCTGTCGTATTGATTTTTTTATTAATACTCATAAATACTGTTATCCCAATATGATTCTGTTTGATAAATAAATAAATAGAGTTGATAAGAATTTAAGTGTCAAAAATTAATTAATAATTTTAAAGACATGAATTAATTTTTCTGCAATCCCGTTTTATTTCTTTGTAGTGTTTTGAGTTCGGATATTTGTTTATTATTCCTTCAATATATTATTTTAACATTTCCCATTCCTTTTTAACAATGATTGTAATAAATGCTTCGTTATTTTATTTATATATTTTTTTTTCGAATGTAATCTAAATCATATCTTTTCGCAGACAAGTGATCTATTTGTGAACGAAGTAGTAGTCCAACAACATCCAGTAATCATGACGGACCACGACAAGACCATTAAAAAGTAGTGTGCTCATTTTGAAAACACAAGAGAGAACTTATACCATGGCAGGGCCAGGAATAGAGGTGGCTCTGGAGTCGATGTTGCGTAAGTAACATTAGTGAATTCAACATGAATAAATCACGTTTACCATTCAAGAAACTATGGAAGAAACAATAGGAATAAATAAATTTTATTAATTGCATTTGTTGATAAACACAAATTGCACAATTCGCATGTATCAGAAAAATAAAAAAAAAGCGTTATTCCCGGATTAAAATGAATTTCATTAAGGAGTACTAGTATGGTTTCTCTTGATTGACACCAATGTCGCACACTTATGAGGAATGGAATCAATGAGATTATCAAAAGGCGGATTGAGGCATTCTCCCCACTCCTGTAGAAAATGGCTTTCTGTTGGCTTAATTTTTTCTGACGGTGAATCTCTCTGTATAGAATGCCCCGAACATATTCGATTGTATTCATATCTGGGAATATGCTGGCCAATCCATTAGAAATTTTCCTTAGTCGTAAATAAATCGAGCACTAGCCGAACACAATATAGCTTGGCATTATGGTTCATGAGAAGGAATTCTTTCCCCGATTGCTGTAACGTAAGACAGGGGTCTCCAAACTTTCCAGCCTTAGGGTCATATTGTTTACTCCAGTAAGTACCAAGGGCCAAAATCATTTTAATTTTCTGTCATTATCTATAATTTCTAGTGTTTTTTATCCAAATTATTACAGCAACATTAAGCTATTCGCTGTCGCGGGCCGGATTGACGATACTAGCGGGGCAAATTTGGCCCGTGGGCCGTAGTTTGGAGACCCCTGACGTAAGAGAACACATTAATGATAAAGGATAAAAATCCCTACATCCCTGACACATTAGAAATTCCTTCTTGGCCATATATAATTGGTATGAGTATTGATATATATAATAGCTTACCATTTGCTACCTAGATGCTACTTTTGCCAACTTTAGACCAGCACAGTGATCCATTTAACACATGATAATCCGTTTCAAACAGTTTATGTTGAAAAAGACTGATGCAGGTAATTGTAGCGAAATGTGTGAGAGATAAATATGAAATAGTCATGTACCAGGCTGCTTTACTAGCAATTATGAAATAATGAAGTTAAACAGGAAAATTATGATGCTTATTAATTAATCTATGTTGATGCCTTCAAATTATTTTTTTAAAAGTTGAAAATTATTTTTTAAGTAGGAGTCATTGTTTTGAATTTTGTGATTACAATGTGCTTTCAGTTAATATTTTGCGCAAGTGATGCATTCATAAAAAAGATTAACATGCTTTGTTTTCATTGAGGTTTAAAGTTTCAGTAAAGTAACAGTATAATAAAATTTAACAATCTTATTACATAAGCATGAAAGAAAAAAATTTTAAATATACACGCGAAAAAACAACAACTAATAATCCATAATTTTTGTCTCAGATACTTTAATTACGTAATTTTTGCTACCAATCCATAACTAGTGAACAAATTGTAATATCTTTTGCTTAAAAATGAAGCAACTATTTCTCATTCTTTCCATAAAAAATAAATATGTTGTTAAAAAACACATATATATGTTTATGTAAAAATATGTTATTCTTAAAATATTTAGAGCTTCAGTAACATTTTCAATTACTTATTGTGTGTCATTTTATATTATCTTGTCTAGGAGAACATTCAATAAAGCTGCATTGACAGCAGTAGTAATCTCAACACAGCACTTCCACCAAAATGTAGCGATGCGAGTTCTGATCGTACCGGTCGAGACGCTAGAGCAGTTGGATTAGGGAGAAGAGCTCACTTTGAAAATTGAACTATGAAGCATCCAGTAAGTTATCCCCGAAAAATAAATCTGTTGAATACAAACAAAAAAAAAAAATATCGAAAATAATTTTGGTCGTTAAAATTCCATTGACATCAGTTTTTTATTTCCACAGGTGCTATTAGCATTCGCCAGAAATTATATGCAAGCTAGAGTACTAATGGAGAATCTTTATTTAATTGATAGTTCTGGGGTTATTATTTTACAACTTGATAAAAATCATTGTTATATAGATTTAAAGCATAACTATTAAGAAAAGTCAGAATAATCAAAAAACAGCCAATCAGAATCGCCAATCATAAAACAGCTAAATCAGAAAATCAGAATCAATCAGAAAAACAGGACTGGAGAATTAAATTTTTCATTCACATGACAGGAAAAAAAAAAAAATTAAATTAAGTCTTTTTAGAAATAAATACTGGAGATTTAACTTTATCAAGAGCAATTTTAACTCTTAACAATTAAAAATTCTATTATATTTTTTACATGTTGGACTGTAAAGGCTTAAAAATATCCAATATTGTAACAGAATACCATGAAAAACAACAGCAAAAATTAATGTAAACATTAATCAACTCATTGTAAATTTAAATGTAAGCAAGACTAGATCTTAAATAAAAAATTCTTAAAAAGGGAAAATTTGAAAATTTGTGAATCAAGTTAGTTAATCAAGCTAGAAAGTTAGCAAGCCTTAGTTAAATGTGAAAAAGATATGCAAACATCTCAGAATTAAATACAGTTCACTTTCAAATACTTTGCTATTTTCATTCTACTATTTCTTTTTTTTCTGATGTTCAATAAC
>BPLR01011204.1:0-203318 GCA_021605095.1 Caerostris extrusa
TAAAACATACGATTTTAAAATATAAGCGAAAAAAGCAAAATTTTCCCATGCATAATTACAATTTTACAATTTTTTTACAAAAATATTAATAAGAATTTTTGCTGATAATTGGCTATGTACCGAATAAAAAATAAATAAAGGATAATGTAAAAGTATTATAGCTTTATTTTCCTCACAAAAATATTTTTCTTGAAATATAATATACAAAAGACAATAATAATATATACAAAAGACAATAATACAAAAAGACAAAAGGGAAAAAAAAAAAACAACTGATAAAAACAACAACTAAGCCTCGAATCTGTGCGATGGAAATTTTCACAACCCATTTTCTAAATTGAAAAGAATATTTATGAATCTGATGCAGATTATATACTTTCTATTCAAAAGGATACTTCGAAGATAGAAAGAGAAACTGTTAGATATCGGACATTCGCGAGCAGGCCAACGATTCGAGATAAAGTATTTACAGCGCCAAAATTTTCAAAAAACGGATGCAATAGATCATCTATGGAGATGTTTTCTCGAAAAAGGGGCAAAATGTTAGCAAACCTATTACCATGTCCATACCACGCATATTGCACGATCGTTAACGGTGAAGTATTTATTCGACGAATGAAAGAGTTTTCTTTTGAAGAAAGGCTATTTTGTCCGTTTTGAATTTCTAAAATCGATTTTAAAATGCAGAAGATGGCGACTGAAACACAGCAAAATGGCGCAAGTTGGAAGTATCTGAAAAAGATATCGTCGAAAAAGAAAGTTTTCATGCGATTTATCTATAGATGCAAGTTTCATGAACGTGGAATTATGGAATAGCACTATAATATAGTAATAAAAGACGAAATGCAAATAAACTTTGCTCAATTATTCTAAAGATATTCCCGACATAATAATAATTGTTTTTATTTCATCTCCTTAATGATCTGTTGGAAGCTTGAGGGTCGAATGACTAGTGCTGGGTGCCTTAGGTTTCGGATTCGAGTTCCGACCGTGGCATGGATGTTTGCAGTGGTTCGGAATCCACGTTAAATTGTAGGCCCCTGTCTAATTAACCTAAAGTGTGCACAAAATAACCGTATATCGAACAACTAAGCCATATCAAACCTTAATGATCTGCTGGGGCCTGCTGGACGAGTGACTAACGCTCTGGAGCTCGATGTCATAGGCGTCCAGTCCCGGCGGTGCCATGGATGTTTATAGTGGTTCGAATTCCCTTTAAACTGTAAGTCCCAATCTAATATGACTGTAGATCTGGCAACCCTACCCCGCAAAAAGGAAAACATCTCATGTTTCGGAATCTTCCAGTATGTAGGCGGCCCTCCACGGGGCTATTGTTGAATGATCTAAAATCTATGTTGTTTCTTATTAGGATTGATTGTGAAATGAATGTACGGAGTGTTGTTCATACAGGACAACCTGAAGAAAAACATCAACAACATATATTTAAACAAAACAGCACAACACCAACAAACATATTACAGGCTTTTTCTTTCGCCATTTTCCTTAAACACAACAATGTCATCCATTTTCTTTTCTCATAATACTGTTGCCACTCCAGCACAGAGAAACTTGCCTCTCATTAGTTACAGTTTGATCGTGACGCGACAATCTATTTAGTGATCTGCTAATTCTATATTAGTAATGATAAATTTTAAAACAGGATTTTTAGTAATTACAAGATTTGTTCTCTTTCTTTTTTTTTTTTGATTTCTTTTTTTCAAACTTGTAATAATGATTTTCAGCTATTAAGAGGTGTCAATTTTAGCAAACAAGTCATCATTCAGGAGTTAAGTTTATAATATATAAAGCAGTTTCATGTTCTATAAATTCTTCGGATTATGGTTGAATATATACTTGTACTGGTGTGGGTACGGCCAACCAGATTGTAACTGGGTTTGGTAGGGTTGAGATGTTTTGAGGCACAGGTTGGAGCTCACACCTTTATTGACACACGCACAGACACCACACACATATGATTAGAGACACAATATTTGACTCATTTAAGAGAGATAATTTTAAATTCGGGGAAGAACTCAAATTCTAAGCCGAAAACCTGAAACTCAGGTACGAGCAGAATGTGCGAAATATATTTCCTCTCTGGGTGAAAGTCTGCAGGCCACCTAATGCTCCGAGGAGAGCTAAATATATTTCCTCTCAGGATGAAAGACTCTAAACTAAGGTTACGCTGTACTTCCTCTCGGGTGGGAATCTGCAGGCCTACTGGCATTTTCCTTTTTGAATCCACACAGGAGGAGCTCTTGTCAGTGTGTAGGAAGAAGCATGATTACATTGTGGCTTTATAAAATTTACAAAATAATACATTTTATTTTAGTAGAATGCACTTTTGAATAGATAGACAGATTATTTTTAAAGAGATGGCATATAAGTTTATTTTCTCAAAAAGAAAAAAAATTTTTTTTTTTTTTGGAGAATGAAATCCGCTTTTAACGTTTTAATTTTTGCCAAACTTTTTTAATGAAACCTATCATTGAAAATGAAACATACTAAATAGAAAACATATATGAAACATACTTTATAATGCAAAAGTAGGTTACTACAAAAAGTGGGCAATTAAAAGAAAACCCATAATATTTTATAAAGATATTAAGTAATTTAGTAATTATTACAAATGTAAAGTTGGTAATTCAATAAATTTATTAGCATGGCAATAAATTTATTATTATACATGGCAATAAATTTATGCAAGTTTAAGTGAAATAAAACAAAGAAATTTCCATTTTATTTGTATTAAAAGAAGTAAAAAAAATAATAAAAGTTTTAGAATTTTGAATTTTAATGTCATTAATGAAAAATATTTAAAAAAAATTTAAAAAATATTGATATCAGATTTTTACAAATGAATTAGAGAGTGACGAAATAGTTGTAATTCTCTCAAGACTATAAGATTTTATGTAATAGTACAAAGTTTTAGCTATTAAAATAGTTTTATCAGAATCTATCACTTTGAAGGAAAATTTAGGATATAAAATTTTTCATGGTAACATTTGTATTTCAAAATTCTATTGAAATATTTACAGCGATTAAAATAAATAAACAGCGATAAAAAGAAACAATTAAATAATCGATATAAATCGATTAAAATAAATTTTCGAGTAATTTCGATTGAATAGTATTTCAAAATATTAATGAGAAACATAATAATACATAATAATAACATATAATACATATTATTATATACAAATAATAATGATTAATACATATAATTAATTTATATTATAGAATAATACATATTTGCTTCATCTAAAATGAAAACATTAAATCAAAACATAAAGCAAGCAATATTCTCTTTAAATTCTTAATAAACATTCTCGATACTTCACGTTCTGAAGATATGAATTATCGTGAAAAGGTGACATGTAGTACATATTATTTCCGATAATACGTTCTGATTAAATATTTGGTAAAATATATTTAAATTATTTTGGTTTAGTTAATAATTTTTTTTTGGTTTTTGATTATGATATTGATATTATGAGCCCCGTGGTAAAAAAAAAAAAAAAAAAAAAAAAAAAATTGAAAAAAATGAACAAATGCCTTATTGTACTATTATTGTACATGTGTCAGCTTGGTATTGGACCCATAAAAAAAATTGTGTGAAAATAGAACTAGAAAAGCTAGTATTAAATTGTTTTACTAAACTATAACTAAAATGTAATTCTTCTCCTTCATCGTCGCAACAGCCAATGAAGGAGAATAATTATCTTTACCAGGGTGGTCTGCTTACTGGCTGATTTCGAGACGAGGATGTTTTCTTTTTACAGGGTAGGGTTGTCAGCCCTACACCCAACAGTCATATGAGACCGGTACCTCGATTTAAAGTGGATTCGAACCGCTACAAACAGCCATGGTACGGCCGGGACTCAATTCTGCGGCACCGAGTGCCAGCGCGCCAGTCGCTAGACAATCAGGCTCCAAAATTTAATTGCAAAATATATTATTCTTATTAATAATGATAATAACAACAATAACAACAATAATTAGTGCAAAGCATTTGACAGACGCTATCTCTCATATGTCCCTACTTCTAATGGAGTTTAATCTGTAGAATATCAAATTAAAATTCTGCAATCTTTCAGAAGCCTTCAAATACTACATAGCAAGAAATCGAGTATTTCTTGATCATACAAACAGGGAATATCAGATTGAAATTTATAAAATTTTATAATTACATTATAAATTAATAAAAGTTATTTTAGTTCTTTGTCTTCTGTTTTTAATACATAAATTTGTAATTTACCCAATAAATCTCGGACACCCTGTATATAAACTTATGGCAATACTGGATGTATAGAAAATAAATGGAGCTCTTTTGTTAGTTGTTGATAACTAATAGTTGCCTGAAGGTCACAAGGAGTCCATTACATTAAAAATGAAAATATTTTGAAATGGATTAAGATAACTTAAACTGATATTTAATCGTGAATTTCCATAGAACCCGATGCAGAGGATTCCACTACTAAATGAGGCGTAACTGTTAAAAGTGACTTAGGCCAATGCCGCTGGAGACGGGGAGGCTAAACTGTGAAATCCTCGGGTCATTATGAAATCGAGGGATCGGCAAAAAACATCCCCCTCCCTTTTAGAGAGAGGGGTGCAGATAGAAAGGCTAACACCAGCGGTTCCATTGATTCTTTCGCTCTTTTTTTTTTTATTATCTAAAAAGATTATTGGATTTTAGAACATCGAATTCCGGTTCCATTATTGAAAGATGAGAGTTGGAAAATTCAACTTATTTTAACAACAATAAAAAAAGAAACCGCAAACCGCTGGGGTGGGAGATGTAGTAGTTGAAAAAAAAAAGATTACACTTTTTTTTTTTTTTTTTCACATTTTGAAAGTGGGAAAAATAGGGTGATTTGTCGATGGATCAGTCGCCTCCGTGTACAGATAAGAGAGCGACGGCGATCTGTCATCGGACCTAAAAGTGAGTCAAAAACGCTTGTCGCAAATTGTGACCGCGTCCACCATCGACCGTTGAAAATGATGATGCGAAACGGGTTTTGTGATAATTTCGAATTCGTTCGGTTTTTGGCGTCACGACTGATCTCCTGAAATCGTCTCGATTTACAATGGGGATATTATGAGTGACGAAGATTTAGAATAGGACATTTATTCTCGTGAAACTTTTTCTTTCCGTAAAAAAAAAAGGGGGAGGGGGTTAAAGATACAAAGCTTCCTAAGGGAAGTTACAAAATTCTATGGTATTAAAATTCTCATGATTAAATTTGCTTTAAAGGGATATAGTATTCTTAAGCATTAAGCAATTACTAATTGTATCTATTAATTATCTTTAATAAGCTATTTTCTTCAAATGCCGTGCCCTTTATTAGATCTTTGTCCTCTAGAAGGACAGATATATAAGAGATTTCATGCTACCATCTTCATCATCGGTGATACTGCTAATTGACACATCATCAGTGCTGCCGTTTTCTTAATTCAATAAATTCTTCCTCAATAAAATAATCAAATTGTTGAAATGCGTAAAAAAAATTGAGGGAGTAGTTTTTTTAAAAAAGATCTAATTTGCCTAATGGTTAAAATAACATTGTCGGCACATTATTCTGGAGTAGTGGTAATAGTACAAAATAATGAGAAATTTCCATATTCCACATTTTTTTTAAAATTCCAATGGCAAGTTTACAAAACAACAGATGCCATAAAAAGAAACAAAAATACAAAGGACAAGATAGAAACAAATGACATCGCTTAATCCATCAACAGAAGTCTGGTACTCCAATAACGCTTCCATAAAGGAACAGAAAGCAAGGTGAGACATATCCATTTCTTCCTGGTTATCACACGGGGACAGAGAGGGTCAAGAGCCAGTTTAATTCTGTGAAGATGCTTGCGGAGACGATCGTGACCACAGAAAAGCCGAAGCAATGCCACCGATTTTCTCTAGGCCATTCAGGGATGATATCATGATCGTACCAGGGCTTGTGACTGTTTTCTAGTGGCAACGTTCTCAAAGAAGGAGCACCTAAGGGTCCTTTTAATTATACTCTCTCTTGTTTTGGGCCAATCCACCTGCCTTCCACTGCAGAATTCTATGAAACTTACACTGAGAGCCAGACTGAAGGTCGTGTTTGTAGATCATTTTGCCGTATCAGACGTTGTCCGCAGTGCACCACAAGGCGATAGTTCTACGTCGTACTCTTCCATATTCCAAATAATAATGAAGAATTCCACTCATTTTTCTTGTAGCAATTTTGAACGTTTTGCCTCACTGATGACATTTAATAGGGGTCGGAAGCCTTCTATTCCACTTCCTCGAATTCCTCGAAAGGATTTTCTGGCTTATAGATTTAAGGCACCAATTTCCAGCATAGACACAGAAAATTCCAGTTAAACTAGGCTTGTCGAGTTTCGCGCTGAGCACCCAGAGTCCCAAAAGCCACAACGCGATATTTACCATGCTACCATATCCCAAAGTTTAAAATGTCGAAGGTATTCTTATTTCATTTTCTTGTATAAAAGCTTATCTGAAAAGATTATTATTTTAGAACATCGAATTCCAGTTCCATTATTGAAAGATGAGAGTTGGAAAATTCAACTTATTTTAACAACAATAATACATCAAGATTCCGTGCTTCAAGTTCCGCGCAGAATATCATGAGATATTATTTCCCCTACAGAAAAACTTTCAGTAACTGCATTTAACTATCGTGTGGATGAAATGAAAACTTATATCGGATAACCTGATTATAGAAGCAGCATGTTACATTCGCTGTCATAATCGCCAATAAAGTGCCTCGTTTCTAAAAGCAGTGACTCAAGCCAAACAACGAATAAGAACTAACGTCCTCTTGCAAGCTATGTTAGTTTGCAGCATCCTCAATTTTGGGCCCCCATTTTGAAACATTGCCTCTCTTAAAGTTCTATTGATTGTTCGTTCGAATTCAAAATGGCAAGGCTGTCTTAATACCACACTGAGCTGAAGAAGTCCTTCGTAATTTTCAATTTAAATTAACTATTTATCAATACTATATTATGCATTTTTATCAAAAAAAAATTATTTTGCAAAATCCCAGAAATAATTTTTAAAACCTGTCCTGTGATCCGAAGAAAGCGAAGGTATGCACGCCATAGTTTTCCAATATTAGAATATTCAAGGTAGATTATAAAACAGCTTGTGCGATCAGAATGGATTTCGTATTTACGATCGAACTTTCTGGTAGAAATTTTCCAGTTTTCTTCCATATTATTTACAAGTAGTGGACAACTACCCTTACTTCGATCAGATACTGTTCGTGTAATGACACCAGCGACTGGAACATATGTGTCCCTAATTAAAAAAAAAAATTCTTTGCAATAATATTACTTGATAAAAATTAACAGAACAATTTGATCGTATTAAAGAAATACAATTTTTTGAAATAACATAATGCGTAAAAGAACCGCATATTATTAGCAGAGAATAATATAAAATAATTTTAAAAACAACCATCGAACGTGTTTTTCTTAAATCAATTAATTTTTCTTCAATAAGATAATTACATTGTTGAAATGCATAAAAATATTTAGCGAGGAATTTTTTTAAACTGAAGAGATTTAATTTGTCAAAAGGGCTGAAATAGCATTTTCGAATTGAAATATTATTCTGAGTAGTATTAGTTCAGAATAATCTGGAATTTCATTATTCCAAACAGTAATCAAGAATTTTCGGTATTTCAAGTTATATTTAAAAGCTAAGCAATATTATATGAAAAATAGTTTTCTAGAGTACTGGCATGTTTTATAAAAGCAATTTAAAATTGAGGCCAATGAATTAATAATTCAGAATATGTGAGTTCATTTTTAAACAGTTTTCTAGTAAATGTTTTATTTTAAGAAAACTTTTTGAATATATTACTTTTTGATATAAATTATGTATTGGAAAAAAAATCGTCCGTTTCTCTAATACTTAATAGATACGTTTTTGAAAATGGATTTCAAAACACAATTATTCGAATTTAAATATGATTTACGGCATTTGAGGTTCTATTATGACTTGAAGAGTGAAATCCTGTGTTCAAAAAACCTGGTTATCTTCAAAATTATTCGAAAATGTCTCTTCAATCATCAAATCTAATTTAAAATTTACAGAATAATTTTAATTTCAAATAATGAATGCCTTTAAAAATAATATTAGAAGACAAAATTTGATAGTCAAGAAAATGAGCTACTTTATGAGAAAATGAGATTATATAAATCGAATGAAAGTTAAAAATTGTTGCTGAACCAATATTGTCATTTTTTATGAATAAATTTTATCTTTTACTATGAAACAAGCCCAACATATTATATAATTGTAACATCTATTTTGAAAAGAAATTATAAAGACACTTTATAAAGGTATTTGTTAATTTATTATTCTGTCAAACAATGCGGTTTTGTGAAGTGTAATTAATCTGGCTGAATTAATTTCTAATTATTTAATGTGCTTTACTTTTAATACTTGTTTCATTATTCATCATGTGCGTCATTCTATTTTTAAATATACGATAAGTATTTTCCGAATGGCAACATATTTAAGTTTTCGAAACAAAATCGTTTGTATAATATTTAAAAACAAGAGATTGATGTAGTTTATAATATTCACGAAATAATCAAAATTTAATATTATTTACTAATAAATATGTGTTTCTGCTATTATAATTTTAACTTCATTTTTAAAGTATTTTATTCAATTTATTTTAATAATATTCTTTATCTAGATAAATTTTAAAAAAATGAGTCAAATAAGATTTTATTGGAATATTATAATTAAATTATAAAGTTCAACTTTATCGTTTGATTTATTTATATGAAAATCAATCATAATTCTGTTAATTTGTTTCTAAAATAGTGTTGGTGAAAAAGCTATTTGATGAAATATTTTCTATTTTCTTTCTATAGCCGACAATTTAAAGCAGCATTTGGAATATTTTATCCAGTTTGAATATATAAATGGTAATTATTAAGAAGACCAAGTTGGGAGTAAAAATAATATGAAGTAAGTTAATTTTTAGAATTATTAAAGTAATATAACGTTACTCAAGTAATTTAAATATTAATTTATAAAATAAGTAGACAAAAATTATAATGTTTTTTTCTTATTTCTTATTGTTTGAGAAACTTGTTAATTAAACTTTTATTTGTTTTTTTTTTGTGATTTTTTATTTGAATAAAAATCGTTTATTATTTTTTAATTTTAATAAATTTCCGCTAAATCAAAATATTGCATTAAATAAATTTTAACTTCTTCAAACAAGAATTCTTTATAATTTTTTCTGTTTCATATTTGTTTTTTAATTTTAAATTATCGACGGCAATTCAATGAACCAGAAAAAAAAAAATGAATATTCAGTGGCTTTATATAACTGAATAAACACTTAAGAATTTTTCAGAAAAAAATGTTTTATTGTGGTTAAATTTAAAAAAAAAATTCTAGTAGAATGTTTTTATATATTCATTGTTTTATACTGAATAAAACTTCACGTATAACGTTTTGAATACTGGTTTGAATTTGATGATTTTTAAAAAAATTTAAATATACATAAATTGGAAAAGATATATCGCAAAAATTAATGGATTCCATGGAGTTTTCAAATAAATTCGAAAATAAAAACATTGCTGTCATTTTTTTTTTTTTTTTTTGTAATTTTCTAATTATTGTTCGGTTTCATAATTTAGAATCAATTTAGCAAAAATATTCTATTTTTTTAAACATAGCTGATTAGCTTTAAAAAACAACGACTAATGCTTGAAGATTTATTATTTTTCGTTATAAATCAACTAAATTTGTTAAATGTTGGGAATTAGTACCTTTAACTAAGATACTTCTTCTAAAGCGGTTCAAAGAAGTTCGGATTGGAAACAAAGGAAAAAATCGAAGGTAACTCTGTACAAACAGCGATTTATTAAAAAAAAATTATGAAAAAGTGCTGCAAAAACTTTCTACAGCCTGCATTGAAGAATTCCCTATATTATCTGAAACTGTCTGGTATGTGAAGTGTTCTACTGGGTTACATGAAATTTCTAGCGGAAGAAAATTTTTTTACAGTTCATATTTAATTTTTAATATCTTACGAACTGTAAAAAAACGATGCAAGAAAATAGGATAACACTAGTACAAAATTTACAAAAATCTAATGAACTCAATGATAGAAGTTTAAAAGCTATTTAGAATGCAAAAGTATATTCTATGAATGACTAATTTAATGCTACAATTTTAAAAATATTGCGACGATTTTAATTGATTTTAAATTTGTCCATCAACATTTGTAACATTGCTCTTCAGTTTATTATTTTAATTGCAGTTATTTAATAAAAAAAAAAGTTAAATAATAAAAATAGTAATAATAGTTAAATAAAAATAAATGTTATTATTTAATTAAAATAATTTGTGATGGTTTGTTTATATGTACAGAGGTATTTTTAAAAGTTTTGTCAAAAATATTCGATATTAACTACAAGTTAATATGAATATTATATTAACTATTTATCGCAATATTATAATATTGAATTATATTAACTACAAGTTATATATTACTACTGCCTCACATATGTGATTTTTGTTATAATTCTAAGAAAAAAAATATAAATAATTTAAAAATTTCAAAATATTTGAACATGAAAGAAACTTCAAGTTATTTCACTTAATAGTGTATGGTTTAGTAGACATAATATTTTTGAAATTTTGAAATAAAATTTAAAAGAATATTTTTAAACATAAATTTACCTAAACATAAAATTTAAATTCGTTAAATATATCTGTTTTACATTAACTTCCAATCAGAATTAAGTAATGTTTTTTCAAACACATTCGATATTAAAATAAGTTACCTCTTAAGAATACTAAATTATTTTTATCTTACGCTTATTTATATAATCAGAATATATCTCCATGATTAGATCAGAGAGCCCAAATTTGCTCGAAATTCACAAGTTATTAATTTGTATTTAAAAAATAATATACTATTTAAAAATTAATCAAACACTTTGTTTAAATGATTCAAATATGTTTTTATTCTATAAAAATTTATAAAAAGTATTATATAGTAAAATCTATACCAATATATCTATTCTCATGGAATGAAGCAAATCACCATCCAAAAAATAAACAAAAATCTGAGATTATCTATTACAAAGCATAGAACTGAATTTGAAGACAGTTATGAAATATCTATAAGTAGTTTAAAGAACAATTCGATCAGCCATGTATTATGACAACAACAATAAAGAAATTCTTTATTACTGTATAGAATCAAAACTTTGAATTTCATCTGCTTTGAAATTATTAATTGGGTTTGGATAAAATCAAAAGAAGCATTTTTAAAAAAGAACCTATTCCATTCGTTAAACATGGTAATGGAAAAGATATGAATTCAGCGGGGTTTCTTCCAGCCAGTTTGAATATCTATACGTGACACCTATGCTTTCAAAATATTTATCGAATCATTTTATATCTGTGATCAATTGCAGGCTGTAGTTTTTAATCTACCAACTTGTTTCTTCTCGTATGTGTTGAATGAAATTTTAATAGGAGATTTTATAGTCGAATGCATCGTCGAATGATTTGATGTAGAATTTGTACATCAATTGCAGTTTTCTGATTCTAGTCTTGTGCAGTGGGTTCATTATCCCATTGAAAATCCAAGGATAATTTATGTACATTATCATACTTAAAAATATCCAGATACGTATCTTTGTCCATATTTAAAAGAACTACTTTAGAAAATGCTTATTTTCCTTTTTATTTACTTTCCAAAAAGCCTGATTAACGGTTTTAAACGTAGCTACATCTAATTATTACAATTTTGACAAATCATAACTCTTATATTTGAACCATGGGGCTTGAATGGCCGAATGGCTTTGGCGCTTGGTACCACAGGTTTCGGGTTCGAGTCCCACCGGTGCCATGGATGTTTAGTGGTTGATCCCTTTAAGGTCCCTTAACAGCGTTGCGGGGACATTGTTACTCGGCGTCCGTGTGCATCTCCAATTACATAATGCAAAAAACGTTTGTGCAGCGCTTGCCTTAAGGCATCCAAGACAAATGTCTAAGTTGCCAGCTACATTAGAAAGAAAAAAATATTTGAACCATTTTGAATAAATTTTGATTGGTAAATTTTGATTGAATAAATTTTGATTTAAAAAAATATTTTTGATGGGTTTATTAAGGCACTTCTCAAAATTCAGCAATTGCTTTTTTTTTTTTTTTTTGTTATCATCCGGAAGCGTTTTTGTGCACTTCTTAATTTCTTTTCTAAGTAGTTTTTTTATTTAATTTAATTTTTTTCTTAAATTGAGGCTCTACAGAATTAAATAATAAGTTTAATTTAATTTCATTACTAAAGTTGTCAGTAAAATATAAATTTCAGAAAAATGTTAACCTTTTAAATGACTGATTCATAGACTCAAGAAGTTTGCATTTTATCACTTGTAAAATTTTTCAATTACATTCTATGTATTTTGAATACTTATTCCTTCTATTAGCTCACACACTCTCCCTATATATGTCTTGATCAAATTTTCAGTCGTTCATAAAATACTTTTAATTTTCATCCACTCAAGTTCAAGTACATTTTTTTTTTTTTGAACTTGAGTGGATGACACTTGATGTTAATACAGTTTTTTCAAATATTAATTCAGTAATTAAATTTAATTAATTGATTTTAGTTTTTTTTAGATTTAAGTTGCACATATATACCAATAGATGGCGCCAGATAAACTTAAAAAAAAAAATGAAAGAAAATTATTTATAAAGGATTTTTTGTAATATAGTGAAAAAAGTAAGAATTGACTTAAATTTTTTTTTTTTTTATATTACTTTTTTTTTCACTATATGATTAGTTTATAATAACTGTAATAACATTGTTAGATGAAATTTTTATGAAACCTTAACTTTTATCACTAAAGAGAGGTCTCTTGTAATATCATTAGTCTTATTATTCATTATTAGTCTAATTATTTATTTATTATTTATTATTATTATTATTTATTTATTATTATTATTTATTTATTTATATTATTAGTCTTTATTTTTAGCATCGATGGACTTCATGTACCACACATGAGTTAACGAACAGCCACCGACTAGGTAATAACGGGAGAACAATGCCTTCCGAGAGGAATTTTTTGTGCACAACTATTCTGCATGTGAGTGTCAGAAAGGAGAACACCCTGAAAATTTCCCCCAAGCAGCACATTATTACAATTGCCATCGAGCCTCCTCGTTTCTGAAAGCAATGGTTACAACAAGCCTGCCAATACATTCGAACCTCAACCTGGGTCGCATGTCGTACTCTTCTTAAGGTTTGAAAAGGATTTTAATTCACTACTTTTTTCGCGTTATAGATTTTGGAATATATATATATTATTTTGTATATTAAAAACTATGCTCTCTATTCATATCAAATGTCATTACGCTAAAGTTTGGTTAGTAAAGGATCATATTACAATTCTATCGTTACGAATGAAAATATTTTATGCCACTTTAGGAAATTTTATTTTATGTTTGTGCATATTTTCTCAGGATTTCTTTGCGTCTTTCGTTATTATCTTTTTCATACTTAAATTTGTTCAAATAAAAATTACACCATTTAATCGAAACTGCGCTTTGTCCTATCTGCTGGTCAATTGTTATCTGCTTATCAATAATAAACAGTTTAATATTTATTAATCATTAATTTTCAGGATGCTCGAGAAATCACAAAAGTAAAAGAAACAGAGTTTCTTCATTTCATATATAAAACTAAAATTATCATAATTGTTAAAATGTTTGAATTGAGTTTAACATTAATTTATTCTTGAATAAAAACTTGCATTACTTTCTCCTTTGAATCTTTTTCAGGTGTAGTAACTAAAATGTGATTTTTCTAGCAAGTTTCCAATTTATTCTTCATTTTTTACCTTACTTTTTACTAAGTACTTCTTATTTTTTGCTGAGTACTGAGTTTTAAATTTTTAGAAACTTCATTTTTTATCATACTAACACTTTCTGCAGCTAACTATAAATTGTGATATAATATAATTAATTAAGATGAGGAGGTTAAGGAGTCTTATCCCCATTTGTATTCCGAAATCGGTACTTTAGTTGCCAGTTGCAATGACATTTTGTAACGATTCAGAGTAGGGATTGTAGAAAGGCATCGAATCTAGAAAATTTATTTTCAAGTTTATTTTTATATTTGCTCAACAAATCGTTAATCGTTGCTGTGTTACATACATATAACGGGAATAAAAATTCCAAAAAAGTCCTCCAATATTTATTTTAGCTATTTATCTAGAAAAATAACGTCTTCAATATATAACAAATTTACTGTACTCATCATAAATTTTTTTTTTTATATATTTTCACAGAAATAGATTAAAGTTACTTAAAATAACTAATTCTAGTTGTCATTTAAGTTATATAAAATGTGGCATTACGATAATATTTGGATATGTTTTTTTAAATAATTTATTTTTTATCTAATTCTGTCTAGTTCTTATTTATCATTTGAAGTCTTCCAATTAAAAAAATCGTTATCTGAGGAATATACACGTAAATTTATTTTAATATAATTGTTATTTTCATTATTTTATTGTTATTAGCAGTATTATGTAAGTCGTAACTTTTTTGCCAAGAACTAAGTTAATTTTTTTATGTAAAAATTTTTCTAAATTTTATGAACAAAATTTCATAAAAGAAAAAAACTCCTAACATAACATGAATCAACCTGATTATTCTGCTTATTTTTTTGGCAAAATCGCAGAACAGGCGCTGTCGGAATTTGGCGTCAAAAATTATTTTCTCCAAAGCCCGCCAAGTAATGGGTAACTGTAAGTGAATTGCAAACAATGCAAGAAACTAAGAATACCACATTTGGCGACTTATTACCCAGTTGACGCCCACAAAGTCACCAAATTCCAACGGCCCCTATATTACGATTTTTAAAATTTGCTTTCTGAACAAAATTAGAATTAATTACAATTTTTTCTCAAATTTAAAAATTTTTTTTATTACAAGTTTACTTAAATCTTAATTTTTTCGAATAAAAATATTTAGTAATGATTAGAATTTTGTGTTTGAATTTTCCTGAAAACACATTTTATATTTTTTAATTCAATATAAAATTTTTACAATAATTTGATGTGTATTTTAAGTATGGTTTTACTTAAAAAAAAAAAAAATTTTCTCAGGTGTGTAAGTTTTTTAAACAGCGAATTTCTTAAGATGAAGAACCTTTTCATTTCATTTAACTATTTTTTTTCATTTTTGTGTGTTTTGTCCAGATAATTTTATTTAAATTTTCTTCTCTTGAACATACTCGTAGGTATTACTATTTTTTATGCAATGTAAATTCCAGTGCTATAATTCTTACTAACAATCTAAATGTATATTTTACGTAAGAAAAATAATTTTTCTTTCAACTGTAAAATCATTTGAATTCATAATTTGGGAATTCTGAAGGATAAATTAATTTTTATTTGTATATTTAATAACATAGAAATTTTTCATATTTTTACTTTTGAAATAACTTGGTTGATTTAAGATCATTTTACAATTTACATTTTGTTTTTTTCCGCAATTTTTCCTGATAATGTATATCAGAATAACAATTATATTAAATGCAATTCAAACATATATAATTTTTTACAATATAAGTAATAACATTTTTTTTTAAAAGAAGAGGTTATTTTTTAGGAGAATGTAACATTTCTCAAACTTCATGAAGTCATGATCTCTGAAAGTTGAAAGAAACATCCAAGTCCAATAATGCACTGTTTATTTACTACTTTTCAGAACGCAAGCATTTTAATGCCACACATACAGGACACAGACAAAAATAGGAACCACAGAAAGGAACATTGCTCCATGTTCGGCAACTAACCTCATGGAGATTTTTTTCAAAACTACACATAAAAAGAATTTTTCATCCTATTTATTGGACGAATTCAAACATTTCATGTTATAGAATAAATACTGACATCATACCTGTCAACTTTAAGTAATTTTCAGTAAAATATACACATTTTGCATCATTTTTCATTTAATATGAAAAATTGCTTTTACGGATTTCCGGGATATTGAGGTATTTTAAAATTATTTCACTTTTTAAAAACAAATCATAAAATTAAAAAAATAATAAATTAATTATAAAATATAAATGATAATATTTTCGACCTATTTTAAAAAGGTTTTAAAGTTCATCCTCTATTCGTTTTCTCTGTAACTAGCTGTAATTTTGACATTCTAATTATTTTTGCTATATATTTTTAAAATAAAAAATATTGTATTGAAAATATTAGACCAGTTGACTAGGAAATATATATACCAATAGACTAGGAATATTTTTAGATCTAAAAACCAGTTTAAAAATATATGTTTAAAAATTATATTACTGAAATAAAACAATGATGGCTCTTTGATTTTCATAATAATAATAATAATAATGAACTTCTTTAAAATTTAGAATTCATTGATGAGGAAGATTCTTGAGACAAAAATTACGTTCTATGATAGTAACTAAAAATTTTTACAAGCGGCATTTTTACATGCATTTTGACTTCATCGGGCAAAATTCAACAAAATCTACATGAAAAATTAAATTAAAATAAAATAAAATAAAGACATTTAATATATCATCGAGTTTTGAAATTTCAAGAAAGTCAATTCCTTAAATTTTTTTTTTTAAAAGGTATCATAAACAAGTACAAAAGTTATTTTTGATTATCAACGCTTTTTAGATGTATCTCTGTAATTTCTCTAGATCTCTTTTTTTTTCTTACAAACGATTTTAATTTTATAATGAAAGACATTTTACTGTATCTAGTCATTAATAATAGTTCAAGAACAGCTTTCTATAAGAAAAAGTGTTTTTCATCTTTATTTTAATTTTATTTTGAGCAGTATAACGTTTATCGTTAAAAAATAAACCACTCCTTTTCAATACTTTCGCATCAGAGTGGCGTCCTCCTGATTTGAGAAACTTTGTCGTAAAAATTGTTCAAAAATGTAGGTGGGAAAGTTTTACTGAAAGTTGGCAGGTATACTTAGATTTACTATATTTTTAATTCTAGTAATATAAATTAAAATTTGACAAACACTTTTTTCCACTAAGCAAATAATTTGCTGTAACAAAATGGTTCAATTAGTTTCCATAAATAATATATATTTTTAATACATATTCTTTACGGAAAATAATTGAGGAATCTGTAAAATGAGAAATCCAGAGTGAAATTTTTCTTGTAATTTAATGTGATATATTAATATTTTATAACGCTCTTTATTTTAATAAAAATACATCTTTACAACTGCAATGATATATTTTAGCTTTATTTAAAAACTAATCTTAGTTTAAGAAAATTTTCTATTTATCTGTTGAATATTTTTTTATGGATATTTGAAAGGCAATAATTAAAATCGCTAATTATAATTTTTTTCATTTGAATAATATTGTTTGAATATTTAACTATCCAATATTTATTTGCATAATATTCGTATAGTTATAATGTCCAGATAATATACCTCTGTACACAAAACTTTTAAAAATTAAACATTATTGCATTTCTGAATTTTTTTTTATTAGTAGTAGTTTACTCAGTTTACTTTATTTATTTTGTACATAAGATAAATAACTAATGTTAGTAGTATTTGTATATTAAAACGTAATAGAAACAAAATCGTCTTTTAAAAATATCTATAAAAATTACGGGGATTCAGATAAACTTTTTAACTTGAATGATAATTTCCACAGAAGTAATGAAATTATAATGTAAGATCCCCTCCTTCCTACAATACTAACATTGTCAAATAACATAAATAAATTTCATGTTATATTTAAAATTCTTTTTTCACTGGAATAGTTTAAATTATATATCTAACAAATTATACTTTTTATAAGCTTAATAGTGTTAAATACCCAAACAAATAAATAACATTTCAACAATAACATTTTTGAAACATCTCAAAACTCTCTTAAATTATTAAAAAATATATTATGAGAAATAAAATAGAGAAGAGCAGTAAAATTGATGAGCAATCAGATATAACATACTGTAATATAGCATAGCACAACAAAAACATAAATTTAACAGTCAAATTAACAAATAATTTTTGGCACATATTTGAAATCCGGTTTATCTCTAGAATGTCTTTGATTGTATAAATAACGAATTAGTCTTTTATAAATTTAGAAATGAAAATAAATAATAATTCAGTGATAAAATAGCGATATTTTAATAAAACAATTTTATCCGAAAACATTAATCATAAAGGAAAATTTATTCTTAAAGTACAACAAAAATCAATTAAAATCATTATTTGCAACTCGGTTACTTCTATTTATTTTTAATTTTAGAAGCCATAATTTTAAGGAAAATAATTGCTGCTCATGAAAACACAATAAATTAAACTAATTATGACCAGTTCTGAGTGTTAAACAAAAGTATAACGGCAATTTAGTTAAATTTTTGCATTGTGACACAAATCTTTTAAATATTTATTTAAAGTAAGAATAAAATATATGTCCAAACGAAAAATTAAAAGCGAATTAACAAAAGAAATACCTAACTAAATTTATTACGAAGTTATAAGACTTTTTAAATTAATTTTCTTACTATCATTTATAATTAAAGATTAATCTAAAAAGTATAAAACATTCTATTCCATAAAATTGAGATACAGTGGTTTCTTTTAGGAACACGAAATTTTAATCTTTTCATTAGAAAGGATTTCGTAAAAGTATATAATTTTTTTCTTTCCTACTTATCATTTGCGATATTCCGAGAACACTCCAACAACAGTGTTCGGTGATATAATCATCGTTTGAAGCCTAAAATAGTCATTGCCTGTAGTAATAATTCTGTGTAAGATTTTTTTTTTTTCAATGTCTGTAAACAGTTGATTCTGTTCATAGGAATGTGGTCTGAGGAACGTAGCTGTTTAAAAGTGTAGGAACTGTTTTTATTTCAGAACGAATCTTTGAGATTGGCCAGTTCATTTGCTGTTCGGGTCTCGTTCAGTGATGGAATCGAATTCTTTTTTAGGTCTTCCTTTTGGTTTGGTTGGAGGAACAGTGCACCCTCCTTGCATAACCTGTTTAAAAACAAACATAAATATTTTATATTAAGAATCAATTTATTTCTATTTGGAATTATTTTCCATGTATATAGTTAAGTATGCATTTACATAATTGATTAAAACTAATTAATGATATCACAATAAAAATTTTAAAAAGTATTATCGCAAGTGATAAAATGCCAAGCTATCACTAAAGGCAAAAATTGTTAGAAACATTTTCATATCATTTCTAAAAAATGTTACAATTAGCTATAAGTTATTGCAAAATTGCCTTGTGAAAGAATTTATTATTTAACTTTTAATTAGCATTTAAAAATGTGCACAACTAATAAGAAAATTGGTCTATGAAATTATACGAGTTTAGCCAAAAGTGATAACTCGTATGGCCAATAAGAAATATTTGTTAAACTTTTATCCTAATTTAGGATGTTTATGTTTTTTGGAGGATTCTAATTGTTCTAATCATTCTAATTGTTCAATCACTTTTTTTTTCCATTACCCTCTATTTTTCTGAGAACTGATATAATATTTGGTTTTCATAAAGCTAAAGTCCAGTGGTGAAAGGTGCATATGAAACGAAAATAAAAAATGTACCTACAATTCCATTTTTTTTTAACATTATGATGATGAAAGTTGAAGAATATATTGTCCTTCCTCCTAGTAATCGAAAGATTTTAGTTTTTTTAACCATTTATTAATAAAATTACGTGTGTAGATCTTTCTCTTGTCCAATGTTTTTGATGTTTCTCAATGGATGAACCAATAGTAAACTCTCATTATATTTATATTCCAATGATCTCAGTGTTGTTTTTTCCATTACAATATATTGGTGAAAAAGTTTATCTGGTTTTTCATTCATTAATGCAAGATTTCAGTAGAAAAAAACTGAAGAATGAATGTAGAAAATGAAAAATCCTTTTCTTTTGAATTCATTACAATTTCAAAGTTGTGGTTTTCTATCAATTTTTATAAGTCAACCAACAAAGACACGTTCTTTTTAAACTTTTACTTCTACCAAATGGGAAAAGGGTACTGAAAACAAAAATCAATTTTTGAGATTATTAATACAAATTGTGTTATTACGAGGCACAATTTCATGTACAATGATAGGAATAATATTTTTTTAAGGGTCCCCCAAACTTGCATGTTTAATGTTTTTCATAGCATAGAAACTCCTTTGCATACCATAGGATTCTTCCTACCATAGTAACACCTGAAAGATTTTTCCCTTCTGAACATTTCTTTAAATCTTCTAAGCAAATATGCATATTTTGTATGAACCTTTTATTTGGTATATTTGCTTTATCTTGAAGAAGGCATTCCATTATGTTCCTTTCGGGTATCTTGATAAGATTTAAGAACTCGTCGCAAATATAGTAGAAGCTACCAGGATTGTTAACAACGATTTGTCCTTTTACTGAGCACAAAACAAATACGGAAAACTTCGAGGGAAGAGAATGACTTAGAAAATGACTAGTCACTAGTTTAGCAGCTCACAATAGCACCACTTGGAAAATATATGTGTACTTGAATCTGGTTATTTATAACTAGCCAGATTCGAAAGTCATTGGTAATAATATTAAATACTCGTAAAAATCTTTGTTTACTTATGTTATTTAAAATATTGATGTTTTTTTTTTGTTTTTTTTTTAATTCCGATATATAAATGCACACGTTAAAAATTCCTCGTCCTATTATAATTTAATAGTCCTTTTTGGGTTTAGCACTTAAAGAAGAGCCTAGTTCATGATAAATGGTTTTTCATGGTTGGCCTGTGTTATTGACATTGAGTTGAAATTAAATATCGTTACCTTTTACATATTAATTTATCAGAACATATTGAAGTACTGAATACTCAACTGAAAGTAGTACTGAAATTATATTTTTATGTGAATATTTTTCTCTTTTTTTCTTCTAATGCAGCTGGCAAATAGACCGTGATCTTTCTCCATAAGGGCTGCACCGATGTTACTCACTTTGCATTACCCAGGGGGCGCGTGTAACTTGATGGTAAGCCACGGAGTAACAATGCCCACGAAGCGCTCTACGATCCTGTTAGGACCTACAGCTAAAGTGGATTCCGAACTACTACAAACACACCCATGGCAAAGCCGGGATTTGAGCCCGATACCTGTGGTACCGAACGCCAGGGCGCTAGCCGTTCGGCCATCAGGCCCCTTTTTATATGAATATGTTATATGTGTTTTAAATACTTTTGAAAAACTTCAACTTTTCAAAATATTTTTGATAGTTCAGTATTAAATAATTGTTTAATATAAATGCATTAACACTTTTATGACTATTTACAAAAAATTTAAATTATTTTTTTAGATTTCATAAATTGTGAATTAGGTTGTTTTCATTATTTTGTCTTGCTAAACTTAAACATTATTTATATTGACCTAGAAGAAACATTCCCTTTTCGTAATACATGCTTTGCATCTTCCTTCTATAATTATACACTCCTGATTTTCGGCAATTATTTTTGTTACTTTGCAGCATTTAGTTTAAGTCTGATCGTATTTAATAGAAGCTTTTACAATTGTTTGCTTGCCTTTTTTACAAAATTTATAAAGAAAAGGCTCTTTTGTATTTCTTATTGTTGCCAAAGTCATATGTATGAATATCTGAAATTTAACAGGCCATTTAAGTTTAAAGTACCAACTTATATCCAAGCTGAATTAATCAGTTTGCAGTGTAAATCTTTTAAAAAAGAAAAATTCAATTAAGTTGATAATTTGATTTTTTATAAAATGTATTTTAATAGTCATACCAACTAATCCATCATAAAGAAAAACCTCAGCATATTTTAAAGCTGTTAATGAGAATAATGTTTTCAACAATGAAAATTAATATATAAGATTATCATTCAAATTTTACAATTGAGAATATTTAATTAATTCTTAAAACCATTATACCTGTAATCAAATAATAACTTTTATACTAAATGTCGATGACATAATAAAATTCGAAAACTATGTGTCAGGTATGTGGATCTTAATAAATGTATCCATTATCATTTAATGACATTTTAATTTTTGATGGATGTTTTTTTTTTTTTTTAATAATAGATTAATTTACTGTTTCATTGAATAATAGTTGGCTGATATATTTCGAAAAGAAAAATTAACTTCTAAGATTCAATTTCACGCGTGTTCTAATCTTTTTTATTAAAATTCCAAATTTTACATTTTCCTACTGAAATATGTCAGTATGATTTTCCATTCTATTTATAGAAAATAATAATTTAACCTTCAGTAATATTTCCTTAATCTAATGTTGCGTAATTTCTAGTTACGGGAATTAATTTTTACTGTAATATCTAATAAAATGATGTCGTTCTGTTCATTCAAATTGTGACAAATATTCTTAATTAAATGAATCAGTGTAAGAAGTAATTGTAAATCAAATTATTTCACTCTCAAGTTGTGACTATTTGGCGTATTATTAGTTAACATTAAAACAAATTGTTTCTTTCTTTTTTTTCATACAGGCTTTATTGCACAAGAACAATGCTATGAAAATCTGAATATTTATCCCGAAATAATAAATTGAATTAAAAATTATTCACCTGTTTTTTCCATTTCATCCTTCTGTTCTGATACCATGTTTTCACTTGCAGTTGTGTGAGACCCAAGGCACGGGCTAACTCCGCCCTGTCTGGTGTGGACAAGTATTTCTGGCAATCGAATCTCCTCTCCAGCCCCATCAGCTGGAGCTCCGTGAACACCGTCCTGTTGCGGCGCACCTTTCTGGGAGGGTGGTTGCCCTTTGGATGGGGCCCCGCGTCCTTGGGGCCCCCGGCATCCGATGACCATGAGACCGCGGTGGCCGCTCCTCCCGCCGGCACCAGCCCCACGCACACTCCGGCAGCAGCGGCCGCCGCTGCAGCCGCCACCGATGCCGGGGTGCCTCCGGGAACTGCCGGCGACATCAAGTCGGGGAAGCCTAAGAAGAAAATCAATTATTATTTTAAATGTTAATAGTTAATACCTGCTTCAGAAAATTCTAATTTACATATTTTGTAAGCAATCTGGGCATTGAAAGGGAAAAATAATAAATTTCAAGTACAACTTTTCTCTTATGAGGGTATATAAGAGGGTATATATATATATATATATATCGTTATAGTGGTGAATTCGTAACGATTCACAAATATCCGGTTTAATAGGATTCAGAAAGAGTTAAAATTAAGAGTTAAGGGTTCCTGTAAAAGTCTACAAAAACTTTTTATATAAATGTAACTGATAGTATTTTTACTTATCGTTTCTCTCTTTAAGGGAAAATTTAAGAAAATAATTTAATTATTCGCATGTATAGTGTATTGATTGATGATTCATCGGCAAAAAATATTCATTTACTGAGAAAGGCATCATTAATGGCTAAGAAGGGTCAAATGGCATATCTTTAACTTCTAAAATTTCGAAATACTGATTTATTTTTTATTATTTAGAACTCATCCTTTATTAGTTGTAGAAAAAAAACTGGAAAAAATTTAGTCATTCTGATTCTAAATAGAAAAAGTATACGATATATTTCGTATTGGCATTTCTAGAAATCTATTAAATAATAAATAATGATAAATATTACTATAATTGCATTCTACATTCATTTAGAAATTTCTTTATTGAGTTAATATGTATGTATGTGTATAAATAATAATTTTGTACTTATTTAATTAAGTGAATATGATGTTAGAGACTGCATTGTAAAGATATTTCGGAGCAAAGAATTTAATACGATTGAATCAAATTCACTCAAGCTGTCTCAAGTAATCACTTGAATGAATAATTTTCTTATTTTCTTATTTTCTTATATATATATATATATATATATATATATATATATAGAGAGAGAGAGAGAGAGAGATATATATAGATAGATAGATAGATACATACATACATACATAATATATATTATGAAACTTACTTGAATGCCAACTCTGTGGTGGGCAGTTGAGACAGCACAGAGAAAGACTTCCTGAACAGACATTTCCTCTTTGGTGATGGATTCGATTGGACAGGAGGTCCTCATGGTGACCGAGACTCGTACCCAAGTTCTGAGGGTAGGGAACAACGTGAGTGTCCCAAAGGGTACCGGGTGGCAAGGAAAGAAGGGAAGGGGCCTGCGGCTGGACATGTAGGTCTTCCTCCTCAGCAACTACCACCTCTTCGTCCTCCTCACAGGCTGCTAAAAACGACCGCGATCAATATTTAATCAAGATTTTAATTCTTTCCAATCGCGAAACGCCTTCATTTCGACCCAGGTTAATTTTTCTTTTACGCAATTTTCTCTCCGTGTGGATATTTTTATTCACTCATTTTATCATTCAATCTTATCGTCCGCTCTACGTTCTTCCCGCCAACCTTCGACGAGCGCTTTAACTAACTGCCTAGCATAAACAACCTACTTTGTGACATGTGTTGTAGACTCTGCCCTCTCTTTCCTTTCTACTTTTTTTTTAGGAATGGTACTGCATTGGCTAAAACTTAAAAATTATTCCAAATATTTATTAAATTAAATTAAAAAATATTTACTTAAACTATTATTTTTGCATTTTTAAATTAAAAACAATTTTTTTAAATACTAACAGTAATTTCTCTCCTTTTTTACACAGAGCATGTGCTCTTTTAATATTTTTCTAAATCAATAGCTTAATTATGTAAAATTAAAAATTAAGAACTTAAAATTATACGGAGGTACAGGGGTAATCCCTAAGTACTCCAATCATAAACTAGCCTCTACTCTACTCTACTCACAGGCTGTAAAGAAATCACTTGATTAAGTTAATGATTATTTTTATAGAAATAATGGTGAATGATTATTTTGAAAGTTTTTTGACTTTTCCATGATTAATTTGCTTTATCAAAATGTCACAATTATTTTTAATTTCAATATATATATATATATATATATATATATTAATATATATATATTAATGAACACGTAACTGGGTTGATGCGGTTTGTTCAAAGATTTCTAATCATATTTTAATATAGCAATTTTATTTTCAACTTAAAGCCCAATTAAAAATCTGAATAATGCTGTCTTCAAATAATGGGTAAATATTTAGCTAGTATAAGACCAGTAATACATCATTAAGATCATTTAGAAAAATACTTAAAAACAATTGTTTTTATGAACATTTTTATCAACTAATGAATTAAAATCAGTAATTGAAAGATTACATTGAGTATTAAAACAGGAATGTTATCTTTCTTAAATTATTAATACAAAAGCAACTATAATTTATTTCGGTATCAGATTTGACTTAGGTTGCATTTCTATGTCTTCATTTTTTAAATATACTAATTCAAATATAAATACTTACAATGATTAAGTTACAAATATTAACAATATGAATAAAGATGTTAAACTTCGTTTTTGATTGTTTGAAAACTATTATCGTAACATATTAAAATTTTTATAAAACATTTAATTTAAAAAAAAACATTAATATGATTCTATAGAGATTTAAATTTGATTACGAAATGCATTAATGATATCAAGACTGGTTTAGTAAATTCGGTAAAATGAATTTTTACAGTAAAAATTTTTTCAAGGTGCTTCTACTGTTTACCAAAATATGCTTTTTTAATAATTAGCTTATACTATGTTTGTTCAATAACGATATGAAGTTATCTTTATCATTATAAGGTCAATAATTTCTCTTTCAATGTGTTTAACGTTGGTTCGTTATAAAATGATATCAAATTAGATCATAGCAATTTAGATTTATCGTGAAATCACCACTGAAAAAGATCAGTTTCAGTGAGATGATTATCTAATATGCAGTCTGTTACACATATATAACAGATAATTGTATAGTCAGTTATATATATATGAAGTACATGTATAATTATTTAATTGATAGTTTGATGTTGAGTAATAAAAGTGCTTGAAAATAAATTAGTATTTATAGGTTCCAATCATAGCAGGAATTTGGAAATATCCTTTTTGGTTTGCAGACTTACATTAACTGTAACCATTTTTTTTTAAATCAATTATAAATCAATTTTGCAAAAGCAAATCCAAAAATTTTAAATGTTAAGAAAGAGAAATGCTTATAATTTTTAAGATAATGTTTTATGAATAATGCATAAGTTAATTATTATAAAAAGGTAAAATAACTTTTGATAAAAGCGATTATAAATTTTTTTTTTTCTGATTTTGTTGATATTGATATCGATTTCTGATATTTTTTTTTGATATATTTCGATTCAAATATTTTTTCGATTTTTACATGCTTTCCTCTTAAATTTATTTTAATTATATATTGTGATAAATCACTTTTTATGAATAAATTAGTTTATGTATTGTAAAAAATATATTAGTACAATTTTTCCCATTTTAATGTAATTTTTATCATAGATATAATTTTCTTTCAAAATCAAAACATTTATACATTGAAATTTTTACTGTAGCAATTTGAAGAATCTAAATGATGCCATATATTAAGATATATTAAAAATTATTTTTCTGTTAAATTAAAAATTATTCTATTATTAGTTTTATTTAATATTATTTTTTTCCTTTACTTCTTGTATTTTTAACTAATCGTTTACGTTAAAGTATAATTTAATTTATCATACTTTATTGAAAAATTTTCCCATCTTTTATTCTTAAAAAAAAAAAAAAAAAACTACAATCGAATATTGTTCATGTATTTTTTTAAAATCAAGATATAGGATTTAGTATTTACAAGTAACATTAAACATTACTAAATAATACATATTTATAAAATTTTTGAATAAGTATTTATTAAGTGGTTTAAAATAACATGAAATACTGAAGTTTGCTAAAATAAATTTGAATCAATTTGTCACAAAAATAAATTTTATTACATTAATTCAGGAAAGGAATTTATATTTTCCAAATAGAAAATAAACACAAAATTTTTATGTGGTAGAATTTATTCATAAAAATTTGTTATTGAAATCTACATTTAATATTAAAAAAAAAAATAAGTTTAATCGAAAATTTAACTAAAAATATTTAAGATAAAAATTTTGAAACGTGATTGAATAAAAAATATAATAAATTGATATATTCATTTTTTAAATATATATATATTTTTTTATAATTTTGTATTACTGATGCTTTTGCAAATTGGAAAAAAAATAAGAAAAAGATGTATTATTTTTCTTGAAAATTTATTTTATTAATTCGAAAAATTAATTTATTTTTAATTATTAAAATTACTTTTATTTTATTGTAAAAATTATCAGCATTCGTTTCATCTGGTCGGAATATTTTCCTTTTCTTTTTAATATGCTCATATATTTTTAAAATAAACATATTTAATCATAAAGCAAACAAAAATACTTTAATAGATTATTTTACTACATCAACTTTCATTAATATTTCCCTTAATTTTTTAAAGGAAATTTATGCTTAATTTTTTTAAATAAAAATATATAAACTAATTTAAAAAGATCAAATGGTGCAATATATTTATTTTATAACTAACATAATTTCTAATTGTAAATATTTATATTTAAACTGATTTAATTCCTTCAGCAAAAACTATAATTTAAATTAAGATTGATCTTTTATAAAAAGAGGAATAAATGATTTAAAAACATAATAATTCTCCATAAAATATTTTTAAAAAAATTATGACAAACTGTATTTCTTACCTTCATCTAGGATATCCCTGATTAGAAAGAAGATTTTCTATTTTCTCTTTTTCTGTCCATGCACAAAATATTATCCAATTTGGAGAACATTTTAAGTAACATGAGTAAATTTTTTTTTTTCTGGTTTGAGTCACAAAATAAATCAGCAGAAATTGTTTGAATTGTTAAATGTAGTTAATTTAAACCAGCAACTCATTTAGGAAAAAAAAAACTATCATCAAGATGTTTTATATTGAGGTCGTTTGTTTTTCTGAAATTGAAACTTTGGTTTTATAAAAATTAAATTGATTTTTTAATGTAATAAGTTCACTACTTAATTTTTAAAACTTTGTTTTTATTTATAAAAATATTACTTTTCTTCTAGTCAACAGTGAATGACAGAATTATTATTATTTTCTAATTCAAGTATTCTGAATATTCTGACTGAAATATTCTGCTACTACATATGTTAGAAATTTACCATTTAGGAACTTACGTGGAAACAGATTTGTTAGGATTTTTACCACGGGCTTTTTGAAAAGTTTGGTAATTTTTTTTAGTTTTTTAAGACCGTAAAGATATAACAGGAACATTTTGGTGAAATTTGTTCTTTAGGAATATTGATGATCACTGATGAAGAGTGTAGGATATCTTTGACATTTTCCATGACAAGTAAGGAACTACAACCACAGTCTTTCTTTGCAAATTCTTTGGAATCTTTTAATGAATAAAAGCATTCTGATAAAAGATTTTTTTTTGTAATGCATACAATGAAAATAAATTTTATATTTGTAGAAATACTACTAGGTAGTGGATAAGTTTTGCAATTATGCTGTGAAAAAAGGATCTTTCGTCTAAATCCTAAATCCTATAAGCTTTTTCAAAATAAGGACTATCCAGATTAGATAAGTTTAATCATAATGGCAGAAAAATAACATTATTTTTCTCTACTATATATTGAAATGCAGATTAATTTACCAGCTTTGTTTAGCCCAATGCAAGTTTAATTCAATTTTCCGAAGAAATCACTAATCATTAATGAATAGGCGAATTAAAGCACGAACAAAAAAATGATTACTTAACAAGCCTTAACAAGTTATAAAAATCCATCTTTTACAACGATCCCCTTCTCACAGAGAGAGAGAGCTTAATAGGAACTTCAAACCCAAACCACTTCTGGCGATCTTCTAAAGTGATCCTTCACTTTTACTGAAATCTCAAATAATAATAACTGTGAAAGAAGAAGAAGAGACGCTCGAAAAAGGGAGGGGGTTGGCCCCTTGCTCAGATCCACCTCTTTTGCCCATATCAATAGAGGTAATGGTATGACACCAACGTGGTTAATCAACTGCGAACATCCATTCGCAGCGTTTCTCCCCCTCACTCAATCAATAGTCATAAGTCGACGATTTTTTTACCGCATCTCCCCTCTTAAAAAGGGCCCGTTTCTGGTGGCAAAAGAGCAGCCACCCTTAATAACGATTAAGAGGCCGCCTAACTGTGACCGTGTTCGTAGACAATAGAAAGAGGTTTTCAGAACTTGGTATTAAGACATCGGTTATCAACAGTTTGAAGGGGAGGGGATTTTTTTTTTTTTATTGATTAACTATCAATTCTTCATCAATGGAGGTGAAAGTGCCTGTGGGGGTGGGGGATTTTTTTCACCCCGAATGGGTGTCCCCTCATTACCAGACATGAATGGAGTAATGGTTCTTTTTTTTTTTTTTTTTTTTTCTTCTTCTGACCGTCATATCCATTTTCCAATCTGTAAAACTTTAGTTGATTTGGGTAAGTATGCGATAGGGACGAACTAAAAATTGTGCAAAGGATTATTATTATTTTAATTTTTAAGTCAATGCGATGAACTAATTTGTTGAAAATATTTGTTGTTAAATCCAAATAAAAAAATCACACAACGATATTTATTTAAAATGATTTCAAATAAATCTTATAAAAGAACAAATGAGGATGATGAAGGGGGTTGGTTTCCTAAATGATAGCATACTTTTTTTTTTTTTTAATTAGCAGTTGCAGTCCTTTAAAAGTCTTTCAGGGAAATTAGCGTTATCACTGGATAATTTTGTGACGTAATGGTTAAAATCTTTTAAAGAAATCACTGTTTTTTTCTCGTTCTTTTCATACTAATTGACTTCTATTGTAATGGTGATATTAATTGGTTGTTAGAATTAAAAAGAAAATAGGAATTAAAGGTTAATTTCATTGAGAGCAGTGTTAGAAAAGAACTTCTTTCACATTCGAAAATTAATGTAATTTATATTCTTTTTGCCATTGTTCAAATGTTATCAAATGCAAATCATTTCACTTATCTGTTAATGATTCAGAAATGCCATTTAATGTGTTTTTTGGGGAAGATATTTTTTTGTTTAATCCTACATTAATTATAAAAACTTTGTGTAAGAATGAATGAAGATCTTCAATTTACCATTATTTTTTTTTTTAAATCTTGAATTACTAATTTTTTAAATGGTTTTTAAATAGATAAAAGTGTAATCTAAATTAATTTTAGTTTTAAGATTATTTTATTTTTGACTATTTAAAGGGATTTTTTTGAAGGAGGGGAATTCTGGAATACTTATTGAAAGAGTAATTTAACATCAAAAATAATTGTAATTAGCATTATATATAGTTAGAAATATTGCATATAATTAAGAGTTATGTGTAATTAAGTATAATTGAATTATAGCATTCAGTCGTACATTATTTTAATGTTACCTCCTTCATTAAAGAAGTGCTACCTAGCAAAAACAACGTCGTTCTTATGAGAGAGAGAAACACTGCTAAATAGGAAAGTTTTTCTACATGTATATTACCGATGAGAAAATAGGAAAACGCCCCCTTTGGTAGTTCCTCGATATGGAAGTTACTGCTAAAGTAATAGAATAACGATGGAATTGATTTTTTTTTTTATTGGAAAGTAATTATAACTATATAACTCGGGGCCTGGTGGCCGAGTGATTAGGCTCTCTGGCGCTTGGTGTCACAGATTTTGGGTTCGATTCCCGATGGTGCCATGGTTGTTTGTAGTGGCTTAGAGTCCATTTTAAACTATAGGTCCTAGTCTATTATGACTGTAAGAGCGTTGGGCTTAGGGTCTGACAATCCTACCCCGTAAAAAAAGAAAACATCTCGAAAATCTGCCAGTAGGCAGACGGCTTTGGCCCACCATTGGGGCTGTTTCCCAATGAAGAAGAGTGGCCTGGTAGCCCTGTAGCTAGCGCCTCTGGCCTTTGGTACCACAGACTTATGTTCGGTGCCATGAATGTTTATTAATAGTTCGAATTACGTTAAACCGTAGGTCCCGGCCTGTTAGCCCTCATGTGCACAAGATGACCGCAGAGCGAAATAACGATGAAGAAGAAGAATTATAACTGTACTTCTTGACCAGCGTTATTTGCCAAAAATGACGATGTCGAAAATCTGCTGTTGTATTGAACTTCCGAACTGACAAAGTGCATTTTGAAACTTGAAAGACAAAACAACCAATAACCCCGTGTCTACGTTAAATATATCCATGATAAATTGGTAGGCCGGAAAGCCCTTTTTTTTCGGTGTGAGAAGAAAGAAGGAGAGAAGGATCTCTTTGTGCCACCTTTGAAGATCATAGTTCCAAATTGCGATAATACTAAGTAAGTAGAGTGTAAGAGGCCCACTGTATAAAATGCATTCTGGGTAACGCTAAATCTATTACGCATCAGTAATTCCAGTGTTGAAAGTCAGTGAACGGTATTTTAAATCAAAATTACGCTGCTGCTTTTTTTTTATTCTTATAAATAACATTTTCGTTCAAATGTTATTTGTTCCTTATAATTTTAAACTTATGATGTTTTCACGTCTTCATTTGAACAAATAAAATTAAATATGTATTTCAAATAAACTTGTATTCTTAACATTTATTTAAATTACTTATGTTGTAACTCCGTTCTGGAGCAAAAATTCTCGAATTTGTTATTCCCCCTCTTAAAAAAAAAAATTCCCTAATAATTTTCCCTATCATTTTACGTCACAATTTTTTTTGTTTTGGCTAAATTTTTTAAAATCTTACTTATAAATGAACACAATTTATTTGCAATTTTTTCTCCTGAAAATGATGAGATTAATAATAAATTTAAAAAAAACCTTTGCATTAAAGCATTAATTGTTTGAATATTAAAAAAATTTTTTTGATAAAACAACGATTTTTTTTCAAGAATTTATTTAATTAAAAAAGATTAAAAAATACAATTTAAAGAGGCATTGGTTTTAATTTTGTAATCAATTACCTTTCAGTGCCATTATTATTATTTTGTTTATGTATATTTTAATTATGTCAAAATTTCTATATGTTTTTTTTTTTTTTATATTGAAAACACAGTAGTTAATTAAAAAACACATAAGCAAAGATTAACTGAATAAAATTAAGCAAATTGATTTTGTTTATAAGCACGAATTAATTTTACTTTTGACAAATGATTCCGTTCAAAAAAAATATACTAATCTCTTAACGCTTTTAGCTCCTAATTAGCATAAGAATGGGTGTTTAATAAATCATATTTTCGGAAAATTCTTTATTATAATTAAAAAGTTAATTAACTTCAGCGCTAAAAACTGCCCTGTGCTTAAAGTCATTAATTCCTTTTCTCATTTACAATATATTTATTTCTTCCTTTGAAGGATGTTCCAATAATCGATAGTTTTTTCCTTTCTTCTAAGAAATGCTCAATTAATGTTCTAATTAGGGTTATTTAATTATCAATATTTTCTATTCTTTCCTTTTAAGACATAAATGGAAATTAGAAATTTATTTTTTGTACGCCCCCCCGAATTCTAAGGCGTTAAATTAAAGGAAATTTTCCCTAAATTCCTTCTCGGGGGCTCCTAATGAGCGGTTCTGTAAACAGGAAAATATATTCATTCCTTCGGAAAATAGCGTAATGGATAATGAGCCCAAAGACCGTTAAGTATGTGACTCATCAGAGTAAAAAGCTTGGGTTAAAATCTTTTTTTTTGATAACTGTTTCTTTTCTTTTTCTTTTTTTTTTCTTTCTGACTCCATTTGTCGTTACACATCCTTACCTTTTTTTTTGAAAAATAATAAAAGAATAAAGAAAACCACAGTTATTGAAAAACTCATCTCAAGACTTCGACTAGATGGCAACTCAAGGGGGCGGATTTGTAAAATTGCGATGCGCCAATCACCGAGTGGCTCGTGCTTCAAATCGCGTTGCTATGGTAATTGCCATGGGAGATGCGCGTGTGTGAACAGGTAGGTTTTTATTTATTTTATTTTCTTATACGAATTTTTCAGTTAACATTATTTCTACTTGTGCTTTTAAAAGAAAATACATACGATTTTTTTTTTTTTTTAATATCGCGAAAATCATTATGCTTATTTTGACCACAGTTAGATAAATACTTAATATACAGTGATAATGTTAATTATTGTGTATTTGATTAAAGAAATCTATACGAAAATCAGTGATTGTTTAATGAGATAATTTATTTGAAAAATAATCAAACAAAAGTTTATTTTTGTCTCTGGTGAGTAAAACGAGAGGTGTTAATACTTACGCTTTTTTTTATGCCATTTCTTTCAATAACAGCTGCCTGATAGTTAATAGGTTAGATCTCTGGCATTTGGTGCTTCAGGTTCGAATCCTGGTGGTGGCATGGGTGTTTGTGAGTGGTTCGGGATCCACGTGAAACTGTAGGTCCCTGTCTAATTAGCCTAAAGAGTGCACAGAAGGATAGTAGAGCGACAAACCAAAAAGAAACCTTCAATAACAATATTGTAACAAACTAATTAGCAACACTTTTAAACATTCTTTCTGAAACAAAAGGTAATTATTATTATTATTATTATTTTATTCATTTATTTAAAAATATGTTACAGTTATAGAAATGTTTCAGCAAAGTAACAATTTTACAATATTTGGTAAGATTAAAAATAGTTTTAGATTAGAATTTTAAGCCTCATGATTATTTTCTCCCTATTTGTTTACACTTAGTGAAATTTTTTCACTTTCTCTAGATGTTATTTTGTACAGTTTAATATCAATGTTTTGATATTTAAAATAAATGAAATAAAACAAAATAACAAATTTTAAATGAAAAATAAATAATAATAAATTATTATTTATATTTAAAAAATAAATAATATTAAAACACTCACTTAATTAAGAATCAAAATACACATATCGTGATTTTGGCATATTTAGAATCTATATTTGTATTTGTTGTAGAATGTTTTACAAAGCAATAATTTCCTAAACGTCAGAAGTTATTTTCAGAATTAAAGGTGTTAACATAAGTACATGCATCAGAAAGTGTTCAAAAGAAACCATCAAAATTCGGATACAAAATAAATAAATAACATAAATTATTAATTTTGTTCTTAGTAGATATTTTCTTTACTTATTTAAATGAAAATGTTTTGAACAAAATTCTAATTGCCTAATGCTTAAAGCTATATGTACTTCATTTATTGACTGAATTCTAAAGAAACATATAAAGCTTTACAAAGTAAGTACAAGTCATTTTAGAGCATTGTTTATCCATATTTTAAAAGTCATAAAAGTTCTAGGAATTACTACTCAATCGACCATTGGAATATAAGAAATAATAAATAATTTATTTCTTTGTTATTAATTTTTTTTCCGTTGTAAATACACATAATCTAAAAGAACATTGATATCTTACGTATCATTTTTTTTATTTTTCACACTTTTATATAGCTTTTTTATCACTATATAGCACCGAAACAATTAAAAAAAATATTGCTCATTGATAGTTTCCTTCTTATAGAGTAAACAATGGGCAATATTTCTTAAGTGAATTGGCGAAGAGAAGAGTTAAAGTTCTTTCGGTTCTGAAAATATTATAGTGAAAACGAGCTTACAAATATAATGAATGAAATTTTAAAACATATTACGTAGAAGCCAGAAAGTTGATTAACTCATATTCATACACAGTCCAGTCACATTAATGTGACCACCGCCTACTTTCGACGCCAACGTGAAATACCCAATCACAAAAGGTAGGTGGAAGCACATTGCAGTGGGGTGTAATGTATAAAGAATTCCACTTAATACCCCATTCCACACTCCACTTAAAGCCAGAATATACAAGAGTGTATATTCTGGCTTTTGACAGGCAGTCACATTAATGTGACTGGACTGTGTATATTTGTGCCTATTTTAACAGAGTGAGGATAATTGCGTTAGTTTCAAGAAATTAAAAAACAAAATCAGAAAAATTATGATTGTGAAATTTCAATTCATTGAAATTAAAAAAAAAAATATTGATCAACCAATGTTTCCACATTAGGCACAAATAAAAAACAATAGATTTATTATTTGTTTTATACACAAAATATAACACATTCCAAATAAACATAACATCCACAACATGGATTACATTACGGTCATCTCTAACAGTTATAGAGGTACAACAGCGATGTTCCATGTTCAAAATGATGGTGTTTATTTATATTCAGTCAAGGCATAGCCCATTGTTGTGTCAAGGCACGACCCTCCATTAATGCAGTAGGGGGGCGTATTAAGTGCAGCTATATATCAACTGATACCCTGAAAAACATCCAAAACATGTTCAATCGGGTTCAAGTCCGGAACGTGTTGGCCAACCCATCTCCTCACGAAGGTAATTTACACCAAACCAATTCTGTGTGGGCTCTAGCATCATAGCCTCGTATGATGAAGAAATCACCAAATGCACTTGCGAAATTATGAACTGGATCGAGAATATAGTTTCTATATAACTGAGTAGTAATGATGCTTCTTTGAACAATGTACATGGCTCTCCATAGGATATCTCCAATACATACACTGAATTCACTTTTTTTTTTTCCCCATAGATATGACTAAGTGATAGCAGGATCGCGGTTTCCTCCCTGACTGACAATCTTCTTGAGTCACTTTCGAAATAAGTCTTGACCCTTCAAGAAATAGATCCGATAGAGTTGGGGATTTCTTCATCATACGAGGCGATGTTGCTTGGCCACACAGAATTGGTTTGTGTAGAATTACCTACGGAAGGGGCCTGATAGTCAAGTGACTAGCGCTCTGCTGCTCGGTGCCACAGGGTTCGGTCTCGGCGCTGCAATGGATGCTTATAGTGGTTCGGAATCCACTTTAAACCGTAGACCCCGGCCTAATGTGACTGTAGAGTGTTGGGCTGACAACATTACCCCTTAAAAAAGAGAGCATTTCCTGTCTCAAAATCTGCCAGTAGGCAGACGACCTTTGCCCACCATGGGGCTGTTGCGCCATTAATGATGTTGGTGATGATGAGAACGTTTTACCTTCGTAAAGAGATGCGTTAGCTATATGCGCATGGGATGGTCAACACATTCTCAGGACTTGAATCAGATTGAACATGTAGTGAGATGCATAGCTCCATTTAACCCACCCCTGCATTAATTGACGGTCTTTCCTTGACACAACAATGGATTTTGCTTATAAACTTAAAATTATTTTGAATTAGATTGACTTATGTGGAACCCGAATGGCCCAGTGGCTAGCGCTCTTGCACTAGGTACTACAGGTTTCGGGTTCGAGTCCCGGTGGTGCCATGGATGTATGTAGTGGTTCGAAATCCACTTTAAACCGTAGACCCGGCCTAATGTGACTGTGACTGTAGAGTGTTGGTCTGACAACACTCTACAGCTCTGTTTTACCCTTTTAAAAAAAGAGAGCATTTCCTGTCTCAAAATCTGCCAGTAGGCAGACGGCCTTGGCCCACCATGGCGTTGTTGCGCCATTAATGATGTTGGTGGTGATGAAATACCTTCGTAAAGAGATGCGTTAGCTATGCGCATGGGTTGTGTCAACACATTCTCAGGACTTGAATCAGATTGAACATACAGTGAGATGCATAGCTGCATTTAACCCATCCGTGCATTAATTGACGGTCTTTCCTTGACACAACAATGAATTTTGCTTATAAACTTTCAATTGTTTTGAATTAGATTGACTCGTGATCACATCCGGTTAAACCTTTTCGCGTGGAGTGGTATGTAGTGAAGAGAGAACTGTATGCTAGTTGTCTTGCCTATAACCCATATTCTTGTTCTGAATACCAGCTTTTAAGTGCCACTATAAAAGAGGATCCTAGATGAGTTAACTGCAACTGTTTTGTGCCTCCTTGTAGTTAGCCTGTAAATAAGCTTTCATCAGCGGCGTTCGTAGCTCTAGTTATTACTGTGCTGCAACTTATAAAAAGTGATTTTTTTGATCTTGGAACTGCAATTTCACAGTCTATGAATTACAGGAATTTGCTACATAGGATTGATCAGCTTTTTGCGATTGACTGGTCGGCTTTTATTCGCCCAATGGATTTCTAAAGAAACTGTAAACGTTTTTAAAAGTCTGTTTTCGACTACGCGTCCAAAGACGTTAAACGAGAGTAGTTTAATTTATTTACATATCACAATCCGATGGACATACTTTTAACTTATACTGAATAATTTTTATTAAAATTTATTAAATTTTGCCTTGTAATTGCAATTTTTCTTTAATTTTTACAAACCCCGTGTGTTTATAGATGAAAGAAAATTATGTAACTGAATATCATTTTTTATAATTTTTTAATTTTTTAAAAATATTTTTAATATTTTTCCCTAGCAACGAGAAAAACTAAATTTTTTCGTTGCCCTAGCAACGGCGAAACTATGGTCTAAAATTTGTGTAAAATTGCAATATAAGGCTCATTTATAAACTAATTTGTTTATTTTTAAGTATTTTAAAGAAGAAATATTCAGCTTCAGAAGAGTTTGGAATAAAAATATTAGTTGTGATTAATCCAAAAGATATTTTGCAAAAACCTATTTCGAAATATTACACTTTTTAAAAAAAAGAGTCTTCTTACATATTGCCATATTGCCTCGTGAATCGGACTACATGGTCTATCTTATAGTAAATTAACACGGAGATCCTTGGCAGCGTAGCTCCTTCACTGTAAAACGTTGAAACATAGCGGTGGTCTCATGCCCTTTGAGTTAATAAGAAAAATAGATAATTAAATGCCCTTTTTTAAAAAAGATTTATTTATTTAATAAAATGAAAAAATGAAAATAACAAAAATTTCAAAAGTGTAGATGTTGATGAAATCAGTTGCATGTAAAAAAAAAAATAATAATAAAAATAAAACAGAAGAGAACTTTTTTCATCTAGGCAGTTGTAAGGAATTAATTCAAAATATTTAGAACAGTGCGAGGTCTTTTGCTATGTTTGCGGGAAGAAATATCATAATCGTAATTTTGTAGGATATTTAATACAGGAGTATTGATGTTTTCGCATATCATTATAGAATTTAGTAGAAATTTTGTGAATAAATTGTCTTAAACTTGGAATCGAGATAGCTCGTCTAATATCGTCATTACGAAAGTACCAAAGTTACCAGTTTTGGCCTTTGAATAATTTCAAAATTAAATTCAGCTAATACTTGGCTAATAAGAAGATAAGAGAGATATATTAGAATTTTGAGATTAAGAGGTAAAGCTGAATTTCTATTGATTAAAGGATAGAGTATTCTAAATTGAGTATTGAATTTATTTCTAAGGTTGTAGATATGAGATCTGTAGTTAAGTGTACTATCAAGAATAATTCCTAAGTACTTAGTTTCTTTAGACCAGGTGATATAATTATTATATATTTTAATATTAGGAGGGTTATAGGATTTTTGCAAGTGAAAAGAACTGCTTCAGTCTTGTCTACATTTAATTTTATCTTCCAGTTAATGAGCCATTTTTCTAAATCAATGATATAATTTTGCAAATTTTCCTGGATAGTGCGGGTTACGGACTACATGGTGGGAGTATTTCGTGTTTTCTCCGTACGACACGAACATGCGGGGTAGTGCCCCCTAAAAAGTCTTCCCGGAAGGCACTGCCCTCCTTCTTCATCGACACGGATCCATGTCAGATTTCCACCTACGGATGCTCCATCACAACAGAAGTTGCCCTCTTCTTCCATGAGACCACATGGGTTCTTGGACTGGGTCTAGATGTTGCTGTCTACCAAGTGGGATAAGGAACAAAACAAAACAAAGATTTTATCTGTTGAACTTACGAACTTTCATTTTTTTACCAATATGGATGTAAAGTGGAAATATTTAATTTAATTTATTAAAAAATTATTTTGTGAGAGTCTTTTATTTAACGATTTTTAATGTTTTTTGTACCCTATAACGTCGGCAAAGCAGCTTGCATATGAAATTTTACTAATTTTCACCATTTCAAAAAAAAGAATTTATTATTTTCAAGAAATATTAGTTTAAAAATAGTACAATTTTTAACTTATCAAAAGAAACTAAAATTAATTATAGTTAATTATTTTTCTCTAATTTCATATTTTTTTCTGCACACAAAAATTATTTTACTGTCCTGTTTATTAATATTTTTGTGTACAAATCATATGCTTTTACCAGATTTCAACAATTTTCATCATTTTATTTTAACAAATAAAGCTATTTTAAAATTTTCTTTCTTGTCTTCAATGTGCCTCGACTGATCTTCTTAGCAAGGAACGGCAATCCTTAACAAATAATTTTAGTTCTTTTCATCAGGGACTAATTATGATCTGAGTGCATTTTTCTGAATACCAGGTGGTTTGTGTGGGACACAATTTCTAAAAATTAATATATCTTAAAGAAATGTAATTGTTATTTATTAAAAAATTTTTAAAAATTGCAGATTCAGGGTCGGAATGCGTTGTTCTAGCGAAACGTAGTAAAAACGGTTTCGATGATATCAGTTATTGCGTGTAAATTGATTTAAAAATTTTTACATTAAATTCTTGAATTTCTTTGATTTATTTTGAAGTTTCTGTTATACCTTTCAGCTCATTTATTACTTTTCTACATAAATTTTGCTAAAATACCTAAAATTATGTGATCCTAATTCTTTGTCAGCATGATCTAAATATTAAATACCATATATAAATTTACCCTTATCAGTTTTTCTATCAGATAAGCAAGTCATCTTTTCTTTTCTTGTAGAACACAACAGCATGACCATATTTTGGTATTTTTACGAATTATTAAAATAAATTTTCTTATTCTTCAAGGGTGCAACAGCCCCATGGGTGGGCCAAGGCCGTCTGTCTACTGGTAGATTTCGAAAAAGACGATTTCTTTTTATGGGGTGGGGCTGTCAGACCTACGGGCAACAGTCATATTGGACCACTACTACTACTACACCATACCATATCACTGAGTTGCCTTTACAGTTTGGGAATGATGTGGGTGAGAAGAAGTCTGATTGGGCTTTGTGACGCTCTATAGTCATATGATACTGGGACTTACGGTCTACAAACATCCACGGCACCGCCAGGGACTCAACCCGAAACGTGTGGCATCGATTGCCAAAGCGCTATTCACTCGGCCATCAGGCCCCATTAAAATAATTGAGTATTCAAATTTTTTTAGTATATTATAGCTTATTAGCTACTGGATATATGCTTTTGTATTAAAAATGCTATTTCATTAGGAATCAGTTATAATTGCCAGTATATTGTTTGCATACAAGGTGGTTTCAACGGTATACAATACTTAAAAAGGTTTATTTACAAAAAAATATTGTAAACATCGGGCTGCCAATTAGTTTATTGCATTTCGAATTTACAAGTTAAAAAAAAAACAATTCTTAATTTAATTTGTAAAAAAATTAAAAGTCAATTTCCAAGTTATTTTCAATATAAAAATTATTTTAACTTTTAATTACCTTTTGTACTCTAAACTGAATTTATACAGATTTTTTAATAATCTACATAAGTTGCAAAAATTCCATTATTTCTTTTACCTTTATAAATTCGGTTGGGATTTCAAGTGTTCTCTTTTTGAAATCACTACTCTAACGAAGTACAGCTAATTTCATTTTATTGATAGATACCATCGTTAACAAACTATTTTTGTTTATTCTTCCAGAAAAAAATTTATACTTATATAAAAATGAAAAACATAAATGTTTTAACAATTTATATTTTAATAAAAATAAAAAATTGTAAAAAAAAAAAAAAAGTTGTTCTAAATGTTATAATTTTTTTTTAAGTAATCACTTGCCTTTTACATATATACATATATATATATATATATATATATACACTAATGTCCATAAATTAAGGATAATGAAGTTCAGGCAAAGAAAGAGACAGAAGCAAAACAAATTTGACTTATTTTGTAAAGTCTATTTATTAAACAAAAGGTAAAGAGCAAAAAAAAGATGCTATATGTTTGACATAATTAATAAAAATGGCGATTTTTACTCCCTGGAGCAAATTTCAAAAAAGAACCTATTTACAAAAAACAGTATAACATGGTTAGTATGATGGTTAATATGGAGTATGTCTCCCGGACGATGCAATACAGGCCTTACAACGCCTAGGCATGCTGAGTATCAAATTATCAATCTGATCTTGGGGAATATTACACCACTCATCAAGCAATGCCCTCCGAAGTTCCGGTTGACAGGTGGGAGGGTTGACGGGATGCAATTCGTCGGCCAAGCATATCCCACACATGCTCTATTGGATTCAAGTCCGGTGAGTATGCTGGCCAATCCATACGGGTGATATCCTCCAATTGACGGCATTCGTCTACAATGTTTGCACGGTGAGGACGGGCGTTGTCATCCATAAACAGAAATTCAGCACCCATGGCGCCCCGGAAACAAACGTACATGTTGTTCCAGAATGACAGCCCGATAGATGCGGCCTGTCATCGTTACCTCTGAACATGCAGGTCAGTTCTGGAACTAAGAATAATTCCTCCCCAAACGAGCCATCCTGCACCACAGTAACGGTGTCGTTCAATGGTGTTCTCTTGGTGGTAACGGTACCTGGCGCTCTCCATATGAAAGTCCGGCGAGAATCAGACTGCAAACTAAACCTGGACTCGTCGGAAAACATCACACAAGACCACTGTTGCGGTGTCCACAATGCATGCTCTCTACTCCAGGTTAATCGCAGGCGACAGTGAGTTGCGGTAAGTGGAACACACATCTGACAGGCCTACGAGCATATAGACCAATGTGCCTAAGCGTCTGTACACGGTCTGCCGTGAAACTGTCGTACCGGTAGCTGAAGAGAGCAGACGAGACAGGTCTGATGCTGTGCTCCGTCTGTTTCTTTTGGCAGTAACTGCTAAATACCGGCTCTCATTCGGCGTTGTAACTCGGGGGCGACCTGTGCTGTAACATCTACTCACATTACCATCATCTTGGAATCGTTGCCAAAGCCTGGAGCTGACACTCTGGGCGATTCCAAGTTCCTCGGATACTTCCAGCTGGGTACGTCCACATTCCAGTCGTCCGATAATTCTACCACTTAAAAAATCTCCTAAATGCTTCCTTTGTGCCATAACTATGCGGTTATTGCACTGAAAGGCTTTTTAAAGCACTTGTGAACAATTTTTACTTCTTTGCCACCATTCCTTATATACCCCTCTCTTACACTCTCGTCATTGTGACGTACTATCCGCGCCATCTGGTGGTTTCCTGTAATTTGCATATTCTTCTTCAAGATGTGTGTGATAATTCTACAGGTGAAATTTTTATTTTAGAGTTCAATTTCTGTGTGATTCTGAATTATCCTTAATTTATGGACATGAGTGTATATATATAATATATAGGTAATTATAATCAGCCAAATCAAGGAATAATGGTAAAAATAGGTTACAATTATATGGAAAAAAAAAACCAGTAAACATATAAAATAAATATAGAAATAAATGTAACCTTTCTTTCTCCTAAACTTGCAAGAACCCTCTGTGGTGTTCTGAAGAAATGGTCATTTGGCCTGTAGACTTTCACCTGGAGAGGAAGAATATATACTCAGCTACGAACAGGATGCTAGTAACTGAGTATGGGGTTTTTGGTTTAGAAGTGGAGTCCTTCCACGAATCTATAATTAAATATCTTAAATGTGTTAAATAGTGTATGTGTGTGGTGTTTGTGAGTGTGTAAATAAAGCTGAGAGTTCTCCAACCTGTGCCTCAAGTACCTCAACCCAACCCCACCCAGTTACAATCTGGTTGCGCAAACTGCATACAACAATATTGAATAATTATATTTTATTACTTACTTTTTTTTTTTATTTTATCAAAAATCTTTTACAAATCATGCACAAGATCGAGAAGATTTAATAACTTAAATAAGAAAACACTCTAAAATTAAAAAAAAAATAATAATAATAATGACGCACCAAAAAAGAGCTTATCAGAATGGGACGAAATTCAATTTACGTGATGTGTATACAGTAGCTCCCAAAAGTGTTCGTACACATACGATTCTCAGTAAAATAGATCTCTATCCAATGATTAAAAGTAAACTTTCTTAATGAGATTGTAATAATAAGATCTATAATCTATTCTTAATAAAATTACATGAAATATTTTTAAAATATAGCGAAAGTTAATTTTTAAGAAATTAGTAATCAAAAAATGAAAAAATCTTTATCTCACAAAAAGTCTTTGTACACTTAAAAAAATCTTTACATATGAGTAAATATTTTCCTTTTTCGTTAAATTAATATTTAGTAGGATATCCTTTAGCATCCACAACAGCTTTTAAACGTCTGGGAATAGATTTTACTAGTTTTTCTGTAATTTCTGTATCAATGTTCATCCAATCTTCCATCATTACTGTTTTTAGTTCGCTTTTCGTTTTGATCTTGTGTTTTCGTACTCTAACCTCCAGTTCTCTCCAAATGTGTTCTATGGGGTTTAAATCTGGCGACTGAGGAGATGTTTTCAAAACTTGTGGACAATTATAGAGACACCACAGGCGAACGTTAAGAGCCGTATGCTTAGGATCGTTATCATGATAAAAAAAAAATTGTTTCCAATACCCAAATTTTGGGCTGATAATTTTAAATTGTCTCTTAAAATATTTAAATAAAGAGAATGATTCATTATACCATCAATAAATACCACATTACCTAGTCCTGATGCTGACATGCACCCCCGCACAAGAACACCTCCACCGCCATGCTTAACTGTTTCAACTAAGTTCTTAGTATGAGGTTCCTCATTTTTTTTCTTAGTTATTCGACCCTCGGAACCAAAAATGTTAAATTTGCTTTCGTCAGCAAATAGGACTTTATTCCAATACGTTTCGGGTTTATTTATCAATGATTTTGCGAATGAAAGCCTAAGCTTTCTGTTTTTCGCACTAACAAAAAGATTTTTTAAGGGCAGAACGCCCATGTAATCCAGCTTTTCTGAGAACTCGTCGAACAGTGGAAGGTGAAATTGGTTTTAGTATGTTTTCTTTAAATTCTGCAGAAATTTTTACAGCACTCAAACGTGGATTTTTCACAAATTATTTTCTAATAATAAAACACTCATCACGTTTTGTTAACTTTCTCGGTCGACCTTTTCTTATCTTGTTTTCAATCCTATTTTCTTCTTTAAAACGTTTTATCACATACTGCACTGTAGAATGGGATAAATTAACTATTTTATCTATATTTCGAATTGATTTACCACTACTATGGTGAAAATTATCAATTTTCGAATGCTGTTTGTAATTTCTTTACGACTGCGACCCATTTTTAAATAATGAATAGAATATCATGAAGTAAACAAACAAAAATTAAAGCAAACGATTTTTTAAATGCCACCAGAATGTGAAAATTAAAAAAAGCGGGAAACGATAATTCTAATTTTGATTTTTATCCAAAAATATTTCAGTGTACGAAGACATTTGTGAGATAAAATGTTTGTAACTTTTTGATTATTGATTCCTTAAAAGTAAATTTTTAGTATGTTTTAAAAATATTTCATGCAGTTTTGTTAGGAATGGATTATAGATCTAATAATTAAAAAGCCATTCGGAAATATTAGTTTTAATTAACGGATAGAGCCCTATTTCAATGAAAATCATAAGTGCACAAACACTTTTTTTGGTAGCCACTGTATATTGACACAGTAAATAATAGCATTTAAGAGAAATTGAATGTTATTCAGAAGATACATAAAATAAATTCATCCATAACATCATTCATTGAATTGGCGGATGTGTGCTGCAGGATTTCTTGACACATTCACTTTAATTGTCGAGATAACTCAGTGAAGTTGCACATTAGAGCAAAATTTTCGCTATTCGGGAGACATTTAACGATCTTTCTGGACAGGGAAATGTTTAACAAACCAATTAACAGAAATAATTGTCGGGGAAGGGTGAAAAATTATCTTGATGAAGTGGGATAAGCCTAGAATATCGAGAAAGGACGGCAATGCAACAAGGTATAGAATATCGCCAATAAGCCATATGACATTCAAAGTTGCCTGAACATATGAAATGACACCCCAAATCACTACTCCTAAGTGGTGGGCAACAATAAGGTTAGTATCCCACACCTACCTCTCCAGACTCGTCTTTATTGATCATCTAAGTTGAGTTCAAAGTGGGACTCATAATTTTACTGCAGCCAGTGAGATTTCAAGCTGCCAGAAGCAGTCGGCGCTGTAAATGCAGATCTCGTTCTCTGATCGCCTAAAAATGGTTTTGGCGGTCCCTAGTGTCTCCATTGCAATTTTAAATCATTTATAACAGTGATTACAAGGTCACTCAGGTGTTAGGAAGCCAAACTAACTATGATGTATTCTCACTTTCTGCCATCTCTCTTTGCTGACTATTGTCTTTTTTATTTTCTTGGCATATAATAATTATTTTTGAACAACAACGAGGAACTGCAATGTCTCATCGATCATTGTGCAATGTCGAGCAATTCTGCCTTTTTTTTTTTTTTTTTTTAGCCTAATTACATATATTCTCTAAAATGTGCTCAAACCGTATATATATGTGAGGTATTGGCGTTATCAAAGTGAATAGTAGTTATCTTTTAAAATTTCTCCCTTTTTTTTTTACGAACTATTCGGATTTTCTTGAGCTCTAATTGTTTATTCATTTGTCTGGCGAAATTTCGACATTTGCATACTTGTTCAAAAGTACTTGTATAAGATTTTTTTTTTTTTTTTTTTTTATAGTCAGATAAAAAAAATAATACATTTTGACAAAAAAAAAAAATAAGAATAATACTTTTTTAAAAGGCGATTTTCTTTTTTGATCTTTTTTTAGAGTGTTATCTTATAAAAATAAAAGATAGGAAATGGAATTATGTGTGAACAGTTGAATGCAACAATGCAATAAATTTGAATACAACTGACATCGATAAAGATTACTTACATCTCATTTGTTTTTCTTGTGAATCAACTTTTCGAGTCTCAGGAAAGGTTAATAACCCTAATGTCCGAGGATTTTGGGAAAACATATGCCCGTGGAAACATTTTAAGAATCAATATGTTTCTGCACAGGTAATGAAAAACAGCCCTAATGATCATGTTTGGCGCGACCTGCTATGTAACAAGGTTATTATATCTTTCGTTTTCCAAAAATAAAAGACATCACAGCTAATATTTACTTAGATTTATTGGAGCTGTTTATTGCACCCCAGTTAAAATTTCAACCATGGATTATTTATCAGCAAAATGGAATGCATTTTCACTGGGGTTCCTTAGTTCGTGAGTTCCTAGACGAGATTTTCCAAGGCGGGGGATTGGAAAGAGGGACCACCAACACCATAACCTCTTTATTTATTTATTTTTTTTGGGGGGCGGGGGGGGTACATTACTTTGACATTTTCCGAGTTAAAAAAAAAAAAGGGGCACACTTTGAAATCTACTGAAGTACGTAGTCTTATTAAAAACTTTATAACAGTACATATAATATATCCAAACAAGCATATACCTAGTTATAATAGTTTTCGCTCGATAAATTTTTATAATTATTGCAAGAGTTTGTGCTCCTCTATATAGTATTTATGTATAAAAACAAATATATCACATTATGTAATAAAAAACGAAAAATAATGCGGGGGTCAAATATGAAAATAAGGACCACTGGAATTTTTTATGGCGCCAAATTATCGATAAGTCGCCAAATGCGGCAACCTCGGTTTCTTGAACTGTTTGCAATTCACTTCACTTACAATCGCAACCCGTTACTTGGCAGACTTCGGCGAAAAGAATTTTTGATGTCATGCGATTTTATGCGAGGCCCGCATTATGCGATTTTACATTAAGACGCAGTTCTTGTAAGAAGAAGGCTGAAGTTCAACTACTCAATATTATTTATTTTATACAAAGCAAAACATTGACAATAATGCCTAATAATCAAGGTCTAAACTACAGCTAACTAACTACGATCGATCACCTCACGGTTGCAACACATCCAGAGTTACCATTGATCTCGTGAAACTTCAGATTGAAACTAAAATAATTCTCACGGGAAACAGCGCATTGTGTTCTTATAAAAATATCATCCATCCCTTTTATTTATGTAAAAAGATGTGCAATTTTTGAAATAAATCCTACTTGTAAATCATTAGTTGGCATGATAAAATTAAGTTGTACATCGTAGCAGTGGAGAACAAGTACAGAGCAGAGATTCAAATACACTCCATTTCGATAGCGGGAACATTATTAATGGTTCTCACATTTTTAAAGTCGGGGTGAATTTAAAATTCTACAAATAATTATAAGCGCGCTATATACAAATTTCTGACGACAAAATCTCAATCTATTATCAATTTTCTTTCAATTTTTTTTACAAAAAATATGTTATAATAATCATGCCAAATATTACAGAAAACATAATACGATAATAAATGAAACATAATTTTAGTCATTCCTGTGTTTACTAAAAATAGAGGGCAAAAAGATCTTCACTTCTGGCTATATTTAACATGTGGATGTAATATGGCAAATCAATAATTATTTCCTATTAAATTGAGTAAACATTTTAAAACTATATAGTCTAATTTCCAAAATAAATCTGTACAATTTTTCAAGAGACAGTCTGAATTGAATTGCAAATGAAAGTGGCAAATTCTTTAAAAAGTACAATACCTGTTTCTGATAAAGCTCAAATCACTTCTTATCAAGTCTCAGAACTGTCAGCAAAAAATATGAAAGCTCATACTTTAGGTGAGTTTACTTATTTTGCCTGCATGCAGAAAAGGGGTCATGCATTAGAGGGAATGAAAAGAGACAATAACAATTCTCACGGAAACTGCGCATTGCGTTCTTATAAAAATGGCATCCATTCCTTTTATTTCAATTCCTACTATTAGCTCACACTCTCCCTATACATATCTTGTTCAAATTTTCAATCGTTCATAAAATACTTTTTATTCGTCCACTCAAGTTCCAATACGTTTTTTTTTTGAATTTGTAGTGGAGGACACTGGATGTTAATACAGTTTTTCAAATATTAATTCAGTAATTAAATTTAATTAATTAATTTTAGTTTTCTTTAGATTTGAGTTGCATATATATATACCAATAGATGGCGCCAGATAAACATAAAAAATGAATAAAAATTATTTATAAAGGACTTTCTGCAATAGAGTGAAAAAAAAAATTGGAATTGACTTTTAAATTTTTTTTATATTACTTGTTTATATAGGAAATTAAATGAAAACAAGCAAGATTCTGATCAAGATGAAACAATGAAAACAAGCAAGATTCTGATAAAGATGAAACAATGAAAACAAGCAAGATTCCTCTACGAAACGATACAGTTAACTGGTGCATTATAGAAATGTCTTCTAATGTCTAGAAAAATGTACGCAGAAATAAACTTCCATTTTCAAGTTTTGGATTGCAAGTTGTTCAGTCAACAGATATTATCAATAAGGAGAAACTCTTATCATTCCTCCGTTTTATTAATGAAGACCAAATAGTAAATGAGGCTCTTTTTTACAAAGAATTAAATGTATCTACAACAGTTGACGACATTTTTAGATCTTGATAAATGCAGTTAGCATGGAAGTCGTGTGTAGATCTTTGTACAGATCCTTGAATACCCCTTTCTTGGCAGGCTGTGTTGGACTTTGCATCTTTTGTAAGAAAACAAAATGAGAGTGTTATCGTAACTCGTTGCCTTCTTCATAGGGAAGCCTTGAGGGCACAAATATTAGAAGAAAAATTAAGAGAAGTTTTACATCAAGTAGTACAGATGGCAAATTTTAATACCAGACCTGTCAAATCTCTTTTATTCGAAAAGTTTTGTATGGATGTAAATTCACAACACATTTATATACTTAGGTGAGGGGCCTGAATGGCCGAATGTCTAGAGCTTAGGCGCTCGGGGCCACATGTTTCGGTTTTCGGGCCCTGGCAGTGTCAGGGATGCTTGTAGTCGTTCGAAATCCACTTTGAGCCGATGGTCTCTGTCTCATATGACTGTAGAGAATCACAGAGCCTAATCAGACTTCTCACACACAATATCCCCAAACTGTAAGGGGGAAACTCAGCTCTAGGTGTGGTGTGGTGTGGTGTGGTGTAGTAGATATTTGTATTTAACTGTACTTGCTATACTTAACCCTGTACGACGAGAACTACTAATATATTTCAGCTACAAAATTTTTTTATTACTAACATGCAAAGAAAAGAAGAAAATATTCTCGAAACCACTTTCAAAATGTAAGCGTTTCAGAAAAAACTGAGATTTGGAAGAAAAAAAAAAAGCTGTTGAATGTAACTAGGAAATGTTCACATTGGTAAGTAACAAGTGCATAAATGAACAATTTACAATAAAAGTTAAACATTTAACTAGTTTAAAAAAAAAAAATTGAGTTTGTAGTCTTGTGCAGCTGGATTGTAATTGGACGTGTTTAGGTTGAGACTTGAGACACAAGTTTGGGAACTCACAGCTTTATTAATTCGCGCACAAACAGCACATATGTACAATTAACTACAGACAATATTTAACTCATTTAAACACATATAATTATAGATTCGTGGACGGATTTCATGAATAAGCCGAAAATAAAGATATTCAAGTATACGCTGGATGCGCGAAATATACTTCCTCTCCGATTGAGATTCTGTAAACCAACTATTACGCAGGGTTGCGTTGAATATATTTCCTCTCGGGATGAGAGATTACAAATTAAATGTTTCTCAGTGGCAGGACCGGTTGCGCTGTGCTTCCTCTCGGGTGAGAATCTCATGGCCTATTGATCACTTCTCCTGAACGCCACAGACGGCGCTCTGGCAGTGCATAGGAAGAAGCCTGTTACAAGTTCTTATTTTCCTTACTTAAAACTGAACAATACGATTAGATTAGGAATACATTCATGCAAACTTCAAGTGATTTTGGTTTAATATTAACTGAAGAAGAAGAACTGGTAGTTATATCCATTGATCGTGGATTGATTAAACACAAGGAATCGTCTCTTGAAACCATTTGAATTTCTATAGAGAAGAATATGTATCAATATCTAAAAACGTTTGTTCATTTTACTACTATTTTCTTTTTAATATTCCGAATAATATACGTATATATATTATTATATAATTAGTGGAGGGGTGCAATGTAGACCTACCTCTTAGTGGTGCATCCTCCTCCTAGGTGCTAGATTCTAGGTGCTAGGTCCTCCTCCTAGGTGCGCTCTGAGGAGGACCTAGCAGGTGCCAAGGACCTACGGTGCACTACAGTGCACCGTATACATAATTTATTGCCTGAATATAGATTAATTATTATTTTTCTTTCTTTATTTGTTTAAGATTGCTGTTATGCTATCTGTGTTTGTATTAAGCTCTAAATTGTATGGGCAATCTGTATATCGGCTCAGCTGATTAAATTTTTTTTTCTTTTAATTATGTGATTACTGAAGATCAATAGATACAAGAAATGTTATTTTTTACATCTTCTTTTAATTTGTGGCAAGCATCCAATATTTCAGGAATTCCTCTTTTTACTTATTGTTTTTTTTGTTTGTTTTTGTTATTTTCTTTAAGCAACATAATTCATAAATATAAATAAATGCTCTAGTTGAATTAAATACAGATATACTTGTCGTGCATGCTCAATTTAATTGTCCAATTTTGCTAGAATGTGTATCTTAAATTAGAAACGAATGAAATATGAAGAAATATAATTGAGCAGGCATAATATCTCAATTTAAGCACAGTTCACACCTTCCAAACTTAAATATAAATTATAAGCGTTTTTATTCGAAATAGACAAAAATCTTTTGTTAAGATGAATGAGATATTTATTCTTAATAAAATGATAAGATTAATAATTTTATTCATAAATAACTTAAAAATAATAATCGATTGAGATCTCTATTAGTTGAGGCTCTTTTTTTTTTTTTTTTTTTTAATTTTTTTTTCATTTCCTTTTCTTTGCTTGATCATTCTGTTCATCTCAACTTTACTCGTTCCAAAACTACAAACAAATTGAGAATGGCATCTGAAAGCGCTAAGCCGTCTAAAAATGTATTAAATAAAAAACTTACCCAAGAACAAATTGTTGGAATTTTTAATAAATTAAGACAGGAACAAAAGAGCTATGTTGCGAAACTGACAGAAGTTGAACAAGATTTGAATGAGCACAGGTAATAAAAAAATTATGCCGATTACCTATAGGCCACCTGGTTTATGCATAGTATTATTTCTGGAGAATTAAGCAAATTACTATATATTTTAATGAATTTAATTTGATTTGATTTACTGAAAGTTTTGAAAAAGTTTATTTTTATACCATATTCTCAATTACAGACGATGTTTTGTTAATCGATATATTGCATGTTTTTTTTTTCTTTTGTTTTTGATTAAATTGTAATTTTTAATGAAGTTGTCTAAATAAATGTTATGAAAAGCATTTTGATTTTATTCCGGATAATTATTACGAAAAATATTTGTATTCTTTAATTAGGCGATTCTATATAATTTGGTTATGTTTTTAGATATAGTGTTCATTGTATAGAATTATTCAGATTGTTAATTTTAAATGTAAAAATGTCAAAAAATGCATTAAGCATAATTTGTGAGATGCACTTTGAAATGAAAGCATGACAAAGAGAAATTTCTATTTAAAAGTCGTTTAAACTTCTTTTTAACTTCTAAATTCTGTGTTGTGTTACTGATTAAGTATAGTAATACTCAATTTTCCAACTTGTGATAAAGAATATTTAGAGCTCAACAAGACACACACACACACACATATATATATATATATTAAAATCACTCCTTTGCATAGGACATTCGTTTAAAGTTAATCCAAAGAAAAGCTCTTAATATATTAAATTATCAATTTATTTCAAAAGCAGTGTATAGGGAGGGATTCAGTGATATTTTTGGAATCTTGAGAAATGTTAGATTGATGAAAAGTTATAGGTGGGGCTGAAAACATAAGAGCATATCCTCGCCTTAATAATAGAAATTTATAAAAAATAAAGATAAATCAGAAATAATATTCATTTTAATTATAATTATTCAAAAACAAAATAATAAAAATTCATTTCATAAATTAATGAAAATTTTTAAATATCCAATTATGTGCTAAATCTAATGTGATTTGTGAAAATTAATAATATATAATTATTCATAATTTTTAATTTACAACTTGTACAATATGTTGTATTAAAGTGAAGTTTAATTTTGAATTTGACATCGTCTTATAAAGTAAATGTCATATAAGCAGTTTGTGACATATGACACGTCACAAAAACTTATAAATACAATTTATATTTTATTGATTTATTTTAAATAATTTATGCTTATTTGAGTTTTTTTTTTTTATTATTATTATTTTTTTTATATATATATTTTTTTTTTACATCTTAATTTTAATTGATTTCCTTGCTATTAAAGAGAAAATAGACATAGCACTATGAAATAGACATGGCCAAGGAAAACTCTGCTACGTTTTGATAATGGAACTGGATTCCTATGAATTTATTATGTTACTCCACTAATTACTAAATATTACATTTTTTGTATTAAATAGTAAATTCAGCAGCCTTTGTAATCATGCTGAATTACTTCAAAACATAAATTATTATTATTAATTTAGTATGTGAAGAAAATAGTTTTATTAGGAAGGTAATTAACATGCTGCCCTGAAGTAGAACAGTTCTTAGTAAAAAAAAAAAAAAATAAATAAAAGCAAGTTTGTTTAAAACTTAATATTGTTTTGCTATCTGGTTTTATTTTTTATTCATGTGGGATATAGAAATTGATTGTAAAAAACAGAAAAATCTTAAAGCAATCTTTTCTTGCGATAAATCACATGATTTGTTCATCACCACTTTCAAGAAATTATAATATTTAAAGATTACTAAGCTTCCCTTCCTGTTTTACTAGAAATAATGATATTGAAAAAATAATAACAAGATTTTCTCAAATTTTTTTTATTTATTAATATATCTAATCAGATCCTAAATTTGTTTCTTTTTTGAGAATTCTATCAGAATTTCAGCTGGTTGTCAAATCCCTATTTTGGCACCAAAATGGCAAATGATAATGATTAATTCAACTTGATCTGCTACTCGAAGTTTTGTTTTTATTGCAATCTTGTTTCTTTTTTATCTATCTTGTAATCAAATAATTTTTTATGACATATAGCCACTTCTTACTTCAGTCTTGTTACATGAGATGTTCTTTTTTTTGTACAAAATTTTTTGTTTCATTGTGAAATTTCTTATAGTTTAGCATCATCAAAGTAATACTTTTTTTTAATTAATGCTGTGCATTATTATTTAATTACTTTTAAATTGTTATTAGTTAAATCTTATAATATATAATACATTACGTTGATACTAAAAACTATTTTTAATAATTTTAATTCTTAATAAGAAAGTAAGAATATATAACATAAGAAATGTTATATAAAGTTATCATGTATTATTTATGTATTTAATTACTAGATTATTAAATACATTTAATAAATGCATTCTAGTAAAATAATTTATTAATGCATCCTGCTCTTTATTTTTTTCACTGCTGCATCTGTAGCTGCAATCCAAAACAATAAAATTTAAGGGCTTCCTATATGTTGTAACGGCTTTTAAATATAATTTATTTTATCCCTTCCCAATTATTGTATTAAACTAATAGGGGAGATTTCAATTCTTATTGTTAATTTTTTTGATAAATGGATTATTTTAAGATGCCATTTTTATAATACAATGAAATTATTTCAAATTCAATTCAGTCAAATCTTACAGTTTGGTAAACTTCCCGGTTAGGATTGCCAACTCTTTAGGGTCATTATTAGGGATTCATTGTGAGACCCCAATTAAAATAATGAATTCCTTTTGTACGGATTTTACAAAAATGCCCTCTTTCTCTCTCTATATATGTATACATCATGCTGTGTGTATGTATATATATATATATATGCATCATGCAATAATATTCATTGATAAATTTATTGAAGAAGAATCAATGCATTAATAACAATTTTCCACTGCTTTCTTACAAATTTTTTTCTAAGCAAGTATTTAGAACTTGCACGGGCAAAATTTCGATTTATAAAATTAATCTTTAAATTATCAAGTAATCTTCCTGAAATGTAAAGAAATTTTATATTTCATTTTTTTCAATGTATTACATTGCGTTGTGTATTTTTACTGATTATTAAAAATAAAAATGAGTTATTTTAGTTTGGTGTAAATATTTTCTTTTCTTCATTCAATATAAAACTTTAATTTTTTTTTTTTTTTTCATTCTAGCTTGGTAGTTGATGTTCTAAGAGATGTTGATCCCGAAAGAGTCTGTTATCGAATGATTGGTGGTGTCTTGGTTCAACGAACTGTGAAGGAAGTTCTTCCTGCTGTTGCTCATAATAAGGAACAAGTATGAAAATCTTATATATATTTAAAATGTAATGAAAATTTTTGAAAATATATTTTACTTGTTATATTAGCTTTATCAAATAAATATTATCTTTTGATGATTTTGGATCTATTATTTTAAACTTAATATTTGTATTGTAAAATATAAAATTCATATTGATATGTAAAATATATGATAATGCTTTGTTCTGATATTCCTAAATGATTGAAATTATTCTTTTCAAATTGTTGTAGCACTTACTTTAAATATGAACTAATATGTACATTAATTTGTTCTTCACTACACTTTTAAGGTACTTATTTCTTAAATTAATAACTGACTTTTAAAGAAACCTGTGCTATTAAAAGAAAACTTTTTGACTATTTTTGTAACTTTTTGGAAGAAATTTACATTGATTATGGGAAGGGAGTAAAAAGAGTATCAACTTTTGCAAAAAATAAAAATTTTATATATATATTTTGTAAATAATTGATCAGGTAATAACATTAAATCAATTCTGTAATGTGTACAAACGCACTGTTGATATTACATTTTTCCTTTTCTATAAAAAAAAAAAAATCTGCTAATCTGTGAATTCTTTACTTAAAGGAGAATAGAATTAAATGAATTAGTTTAACATTGGTATTTATAAATTTTCTGTTGTAAATTACATGAATTTTTTTTTTCACTTAATTGCTTATATTATCATTTCAAAATGTTATGCATCATTATGTATTATTTTTTTTTTCATATATTAAGTTTATTATGTAATTAATAATTTTTAGCAAATATTTTAGTAATATGTCTTAAATTATCTCCAAATTAACTTTGTTTTAATGGAAACTTCATAATTTTTAAAAAAAATTCTGTATTACTATTACTATAAATGTTCATCTCCGTTGATGTGAATTTTCTGGTCATTTTAATTTTAAGGTAATGAAGTTACTTACCTTATTATTGAGAAGTATAAAAAATTATTCATTTTTCTATTATAATCTGATCTAATAAAGTAGTTGTATAGTATAGTATATATAGTAGTAAAGTATAATTTTGCAGGAAATAAAATTTTGGTAATGCTTCCATAAAAGACCTATGCATCTATTTATATCATTGTTTTATTCATTTTAATTTAAGCTTGTTACATACTATTTTTTTACAATAATAATTATTAATATTTGAAATTTAAACCGTTGAAAAAAAATATTTTCCACTTTAATACAAATTTACAGATTCAAATTTAATTAATTTTAGGTACAATGCTTTTAAATGTACTGGAAAATATGAATTTAAACTTTATTTTAATTATTTTATACCTTTGACTTGTTTAGCTTACAAAAATATTGGATAACCTAAATAAGCAAATAGAAGACAAAGGCAAAGAAATCAACGAATTCAAAGAGACGCATAACATTCAGATTAGGAAAGATCCGCCAACTTTTCCACCGATTGAATCTACCGTCAAAGAAGAAGACCAACCCTCATCCAGCGTGCTTGTGAAGACAGAATCTTAGTATAGAATATCATGAATTAGAGAACTTTTTCTGTTTGTTTTCCCCCTTTTTTCATTTTTGCAATTTTTTTAATATCACTTTGATTTGATATGTGTTCTTTATCTTGTTTCATTTAAATCTGATTTTTTTAATTTGGAATTATATTCCATGCATTATTCATTTATTACTATGGATGCCGTCAGAATATTTTCTAATTTTAAGATCAAAATATCTCAATACTTTAAACATGAAAAATGTTAAATACAAAAAGGATTTGGCGTGAGTTTATTTTGTAAATTTTACATTATTTTAACAATAAAGAATGTTACAAAATATTTCTATTATTTGGTTTTTAATACTACAGTGTGAAATTCTATGGCTTCTTGCTTTTCTTAATCATATTTGGAACATGACAAGTTTTTAAAACAAGAAGTTAATGTGGCATTGATTGACTAAGGAACTACAAAACAATATAATAAAGTAAAATTGCTATTTTTGAAAATTCACTATTGATGTATGACTCTGATGGCACCCATGAAAGTAATGAAATGTTTCATTTTTTTTTTATAGTGATACTTTTCATGGCTTTAAAATAAAATTTAAACAAAAGGCTAATTGAAGTTATTAATACAATAAGATATTTTTAAGCTCAAAAATTATTTCTTATACATGAAAAAAAATTCTGTTTTATTAAATTTCGAAAATATTGTCATAGATATACTTTAAAAGATGGTTATTTTCTGAAGTAATCAGTTCTTTTATTATTATTATTATTATTGTAAAACAGAAATTTTGTTTGTGAGGTAAATAGAAATTCTATTAAATTAATTTCGGAATTTTATTTGAAGTTTTGATTTATGATTTCAAACTATTATTTGTTTATGATGAAATGAAAATGACTTATAGAACCGGCTTGTGAAAAAATTATTAATTATTTATATTACTTGACCTTATACAGATTGCAACTGATTTTTAGAATAACGTGCTTTAAAACATAAAATTTACGTGTGATTCTTTTTTTTTTTTAATAACATTTTAAAAATATTGCTCTGAACTTAATTCTCAGCTAATTTTGGCTGTGATATTGAATTGTATGTCGTGAAGCTTGCTGGAATCAATAAAATTTGGAAGTGTTTGTTGCGTATATAATTTTCATTATTAAAGTAATTTTTCTTCTAGTATGACAAAGACAGCTATATAATAATTGATTTTTACATTGAAAAGATGTATTTTTTGCTTAAAATTACTGAATTAAAAAATATATTTTAAATTTAAAATTGGAATTTTAAACTATTGAAAACTATGTTATGGAGATAACTTTTTTAAAAAATAAGTCATGATAAAAATACTTTTAAAATAATCTTTTAGTTTCTTTAAAATTTTAATATATTGATCTTGAAAATTTTTATATTTTTATAATAGTGAATAATATGTCTTTGAAAATTATTATAGTTATTTAAATTAAGATGTAAATTTTCATGATTAGTAAGCTGACCTTTTCCCTTTGATGCACCAATTTGTAAATGTACAGATTTTTTGATGTACAGATTTGTTGTAATTTTCCATACCTGATTTGAATTTTTAATAATATATTTGGTAGATTTAATAACACTTATTAAATTAAAAATCGTCGAGCGTATCATTAAAAAATTTTTTTTTTTTTATGGATAATATTCTCAAATCATAAATGTTCAATTGGTGTAATTCCAGAATGTTTTTAAAAATTGCCATAAAGTACTTAAGTTTTAAAATTTATTAATTGAAGATTTTCAATACAGGGCTATTAATTAAAAATTTAAAAAAAAGCATATTTATTAGCTGCTTTATCTGTTTCTCAAATTTATGAACTCATTTACTATTTACTTATTGCAAGAAAAAAAGATTTTACTCCAAATAAAATTAAAATATTCTAATTACATAAATTCGTATAAAAAAACTTAGTTTAAATTGGAACATTACGTATTTATATTTCAAATTCTGATACTAAAAATTTCTTATGATTTTTGTTGATATTTAAAAATTAAAACACTTTGCATTTTAAAATTAAAACCTTTTGATATTTTAAAATTGAAACACAATTGTTTAAATGTAAAAATACTAAATCAAACAAACAACTAATGATAGCAAATACTAAATCAAATTATTTTAATTATATAAGGGGATATTTAAAAACTTAAAATAGAAAGAATAATTACATAATTTTACTTTTTGCTGCATATCTGATTTAATATTTATTTTTTTTTTTTTTTTTTTTACATTTAGTATTTATACAGTGCATTCTATCCTTTTATCAATATATAGTAAACTAAACAATAAAATATTTTATATAGTTTCACTAACAAAATGACTTTTAGGACGTATGTATTAAACTTTATTAAAAAATTTCAGTAATAAGTTATGCTAAACAACTAACTGCTAAAAGCTGTGAAAATGAATTAGTAGTATGTATTCAGTTATAAGTAAATTATTTTCTTTAAAAATCATTAGAATAATAAATGTCATCAGTACAATCATATGAATAACATATTTATAATTTGCTTTTTGTATAAAGTTTAATTTATAGTAAAGAATAAAGTATATATAATTCCTAATACCAAATAAATAGAGAAAAAATATAGAGCTCTTTTCCATTTTTGATTCGAAACTTTTAGCTTTTGTATTAGTTATTTTGCAGATTTGTTGTTCTGATATTGCAGATGTTATTTCATTGGAGGTTAGACTGCAATTATTTCTTTTAAATTTCATTCTAAGATTTGATGCCCATTTATATTATACTAGTATTTAAAATTATGGAAACTGCTGTGATATGCATATTTTAAGTTTTCCATGCTACTAATTGAGTACATGATACAATTAAGTTTATCAACAATATTACATTCTAAAAAAATATATCTATTCTAAACTGTAAAAAAAAATTCCTATTTTCCTTAACATTAATTTCTTGATTAAAATCCTCATGCTATTATTATTCCCTCCAATGGAAATGTGATTATTTTATTTCTCCAGCAGTTCTATTGTATTGATTGTAGAGTTGCTTTTCATTCTATGGTTTTTGATTAATGAATGTCTCAAACAACTCTATAAACATTTTCAGTAAGATTTAAATCAATATGGTGACCTTGCTGATGCATAGCAATAATTTCCTGTAAGCATCTTTTACAGAAAACAAAAAAATATTATAAGTAGCAGAATCCTGTTAAAATTTGAAGGTATTATCATTGAAGAGGTGAGATTTGAATAATGACAATATTAATTTTGATACTTTTACATCACTGGTGTATTTTGAATCTGTTTATCACACAAATTCTCCCTACACTTCTTAATATCATAATTCCAGTATTTAAGAGAATGCTCAACAATAAATTGTTACATACTCGGATAAATCTTTTTTTCCAATTGTTTTCTTTTATTTCCATTACTGCTACTATGTTAAGTATATACATTTTGGTTTTTGTCCCTGCAGATTGCAGTGTTTTGTAGATCTTCTGATCAACTAATATACTTTTAGCTCATCCCTCATATCAGTGTTTGAGAGATAAAAATAGTTTTTTCCATGAATTTTTGTCTTTTAATCTAAAATTTTGAAATCTGTTCTGAACATTTAAACCATATATCTTAAAGACTTCAAAACTCATTTTAATTTATTTGCACTGAAGTTTTTTTTTTTTTCCCTGTTATCATACATTTATTTTTGTTCTTGTAAGTAACAGGTTGTGAAAGGAGGATCATTTTTTTAATTGGCTAAATTTATTTATAGTGCTAACAGATAGTCCTATAATAATACCTCTACCGCCTTTTCTTACTGTTTCATATTTTTTCACATAAAATTATTATTTTTACATTTTTCTATCGATACATTTTACTACTACTACTACATTTAAAATGAGTTCTGCAGTTAATTTACAGAATTACAATAAAAAAATGTAAATAACAACCAATCTAACATGCATTTGAATATATCCTTTAAAAACCCAGTTGTTTCTTAAGGAACAATTTTGAGTTAAATCATCTGTTGTTACATTAAATGGTTTTGATTTGTTCAATTTTAAATACTATAACAAAACTTCTTTGTTGTTGTTGTCGTCGTGTCCCCACGGAAGGAGGGGAGAGGGGTGCAGCTTCTGTTCTGATGGAGCACCCGTAGGTAGAAGTCTGACTTCTGCTCCATAACGCTCTTACAGTCATAAGAGACCGGGACCTACGGCTTAAAGTGGATTCCGGACCACTACAAACATCCATGGCACCGCCGGGTTCGAACCCGAAACCTGTGGCGCTAGACACTCGGCCATTCAGGTCCCAAATTTGTGAATGCCAACAGCACGCTGTGTTCCCAGGTGGTCACCCACCCAAGTACTGACCGCGCCCAATGATGCTTTGACTTCGGTGATCTAACGAGAACCGGTATATTCAGTATGGCACAAAACTTCTTTTATTTTATGTATTATCGCATTACATTGCAAGAAAAATTCTGTCTTTTTACAAAAGTTCTGTTTCCAATGAAATATAACAAAGACTTAGTCAAAAATATATTTAATTAATATAGTCTCATTCTTGTTTATGCTGCTGATAATGCTTAATGCTGGTGCTTAATATCATTTCAGCTTTTCGATGCTTTTTAAAATTTATTTGTTTTACCCCATTTCTACTTGATATTTTGAAGTTAAGTCTTCAGCAAAATTATTCTTGTAAGCTTCTATATTGTAGTCTGTTAAGGCATGGAAGATGGAGTGGAAGGAGCATGATTTCCCAACTAAATTCTTCAAAGCGATTCTTTTTAAATTCGAATTCTTTTATAATTATAAAAAGAAATTCAACTAAATTCTTGTTGAGTTTAGCTTTATCATGTTGCAGATCACTGGCTCTCTGTTTATTAATAATAATAAATGTTTGGAGGGCAACATAGGTCTATCTCCTCGTGGTTCTGATACAGCAAAATGATCTACAAATATGGTCTTCAGTCTCAGTGTGAATTTCTTAAGAGTTCTGCAGTGGAACAAGGTGGATTGTTCCAAAACTGGAGAGAGGATAGTTTAAAAGATCCTTAGTAGGGATTGCAATATCGGACCAAAAGTTCAATACCGGTATTCGGTATTTTTAGATCTTAATATGGTAGTAGAAATTTTAGAAAAAAAGAAAACACAGTTGTTTTTTGTTTTACAGTTTTATTATAGAATGTAAAATCACAAAAATATTTGTAACTTATAAATTATAACAGTATATAAAGAATCACAAAAAAAAAGTAAAGGAACATCTTATTTATTTAAATCACAAAAAAGTGTAAATATCTTTATTCAGTCTGTGATACTATTACAAATTTTTGAAATGGATCTTAAAAACATAATGCATCAAATGTACTATCATTAAGCCTGGAACGTAATTTTGTGCAAAAATTACCAGCTGTCGAAAACGCTCTTTTCAGCATCTAAGTGGGTGGTACTGTTAGCAAGGCGCGATATACTTTTTCCAAGTATTTACTACTAAATCCCTCATCTTCAAATAAATCTATTTCTCGTCGGATTGTTTTGGATATCGGTTGATTTCTACATTGTATTTTTGGTTTGTTGAAATTTTTTTAGTTATCGCCAATTCTAATTTTGTTCAAGAGACAATTCCTTTTCACTATCAGCATTATTGTCACCATAATCTTCCATAACTGTACCGAATTCTTCTGAATGTGGATAGGTTTGTGGGTAAAAATTTTAAGAAAGTTTACTATAAACTTGATCAAATTTGAATTGGTTAGTCTCTTTTTCATTCTCATTTTTAAAATCATTATAATTATGTAAATACCGTAAAGACATTTTCTATTTCGGTAAGCCTTTCTTCTGTGCGATTTTTCAGTGTAATATAATTCTTCAGATAGTGATGTGTGCTGTTCTTTCAGTGACTGCAACATGAAATTTATTGTTCGATTAGCTGTTAATAAATAAGAATCTCCGATGTGCCACAACAGCCAATTTTGTGGAAGTAGAGCTGATACAGTTCTGGATATTAAGTCGAATTCACCATCGGAAAAATTAATTTGCAGGTTTTTAAGTCGATCAATTGGATTTTTCAGTTTCAAAAAGCGTTCCATCGTTAGGTTTGGTTTGTCGCTCATCTTGTACATTTTAGGCTAAACAGACCTACAGTTTAACATGGATTCGAATCACTCGCAAACATCCATGCCACCGCCAGGATTCGAACCTGAAGCCTATGATACCAAAGGTAGAGCTCTAGCCAATTGGCCATCAGGCCGCTTTCCAGCATTAGAGTAAACTATTCCAACATGTTTTAGAAAGTATTGACATATATTCTGTTTTATATTCAGTTAGTATATATATTTTTATTGGGGAACTTTTAAATATCTTAACAATTTTCGAACTTTTATAAATTATAGGTGACAATTCTTGATGGGCTAATATTTCATCCTCATTAGCAATATCTTCTTCAACAATTACATTGTCATTATCTTCATTGTCACTCTCACTCTCTTCAAAATCGGAATTCTGAAAGTTTCTATATTCACAGTATTTGGATTCTTTTGTTCTTTATTTATTATTATTATTATTTTTGGTATAATACATGTATTACTCCTAACTGAATTCCATGAGCATAGCAAATTGCTGCTTTTTGGCAATCAACTTTCCAACTTTTCTAACTGCTGCTCCACAGTCGTTATGGATATAATATCTTCTTTCAGGGATAATCCATGTTTCGCTAATTTAGATTTAAGCACTTCCACACATTTTTCTGCTGGCATACTTCCCGAGACACGTGCAAGTCCTATATTCCAAAATTTTTTTTCTGAGTGAATATTTTATATTTAAATAGCGTCTGTTTCTTACTTTAGTCCATTCATCAAATGTAAAGACTAAATTTCTCACCATTTACTTTTAATTGTATTAGCTCATGTTTCAAAGAATTTTGAACACCGTTACTGTAGTTTATAACAGTTCTTCTTAAAGTGTTAATCGATGTTGGTAGATATTTAAAACCTCTGGCGGATAGCGATTTTCTTAATTCAATAGAAGTGCAAAAACACCCGAAATGGCAAACCATCTAATGCTGTACTTTTACTTATAATTTCACCCAAATTATCTTTTTTTCAAAATAATCTAAAAAATCGGGTTGGAGAAATGGCGGTGCCGTGGATGTGTATAGTGGTTCGGAATTCACTTTAAATCGTAGGACCTGGTCTAATATGACTGTTGAGTGTAGGGCGGACAACCTTACCCTGTAAAAAGAAAATATCTCCTGTCTCGAAATCTACCAATAGGCAGACAGCCTAGGCCCACCATTGGAGGGCAACCTGATGGCCGATTGGCTAGCGCTCTGGCTGTTGGTACCATAGGCCTCAGGTTCGAATTCTGGCGGTGTCATGGATGTTTGCTAGTGGTTTTGAGTCCACGTTAAACAAGGGCTTGATGGCCGAGTGGCTAGCTTTCTGGCACTTGGTGCTACAGGTTTCGGGTTCGAATCCCGGCGGGGCCATAATGTTTGTAATTGATTCTGAATCCACTTTAAGCCGTAGGTTCCGGTCTCATATGACCGCACAGAGCCCAATCGACTTCTTCTCACCCACATCGTTCCCAAACTGTAAAGGGGCAACTCAGCTCTAGGCACAGGGATGTGGTGTAGTAGTAGTAGTGGTTCACGTTAAACTGTATATCCCGGTTAAATTAGCCCAACGTGTGCAGAATAATGACCACAGAGCAACAAACCAAATCAAATGCCAATGAACAAGAACTGATGGCCCTGGTTCATCATGGAGTGCAGTGCCAGGTAGTTAGTTAGTTAGATTGTTGAAGAGATTTAATATAAATTATTCTTTAAAAAAAAAAAAAGTATCCTGGTCCTTGGCCCATCATGGGGTTATTGCGCAATGAAGAAGAAAAATAGAAAAATGGGACATTATCTGATTAAAGATGTGCTATAATTTATAATTATAAAATTATGAGGTAAAAAAAAAAAATCAGCTTACCAGAAAACAAAGTTAAAAAATAAAACTGTTTTTTTTTTTTAAACATTTTTGTCTATCACCTTATATTTTAAATGGGAAACACTTTCATATGCAAATGGTGAAAAAAAATAATAATTCCTTAAAAATCTGTTTATTAATAATTTCTACATCCGGAGAGTTTTATTTCCAGGAAAGCAATTTATTGTTCTCCAATCCATTTGGGACTCTATAGATATACCTAAATGAAAATAACCCATTGTATCCGAATGCATTACGACGGCATCGACTTTTCAATTTCAGGAATAACATGAAGCCAAACCTTTTTTCCCCGGAGTTATCGAATCACTCTTTTATAAAGTATCGAATCGACCGTGTTTGTGGCTCATTAAATACAGCTTCTCCTCTTTCCCAATATATACATATAACAACAGCAAATAGGTGTGCAGAGCCAACCGAAAAGGTGTTTTTTATCGGCTAAGGTAGAGAGAGGCGACCATTCTTCCTTGAAAGTATCCCAACTAAAGAAAGGCTTTAATGAATTCTCCGATATTTATAGCCGTTGTCAAATGTGCTCTATTGAGCTGCAGTACTTTGGAGGATCATTTGTTGGGGGAATATCAGAGATTCCTTTTAATAAACTTTTTCTACTTTTTTTAGTATTTAGCTTTTGTTAGTGGCATCATCAAGCGATGATTTGCTGTGACGATGAGAACTTTTGGAAGCTCGCGTGGAATATTTTCCTTTTTCGTATTATCGCATTATTCATTTTCTTTTATACGATGGATGCAGGTTAAAATGAAGATTCACAATAATTTTGAAGATGTTTTTTTTTTTTACCTTCTTTACTTTACTTTTTACTTCATAAAATTTGAATTAAAAAAAAAAAAATCGTAAAGCCATTTGTAGTAACTTTTTTCATATCGCTATTGTTTATTAAAAATTATTTAAAGAAATACCGCAAAAATTCGACTTCAAAAACAGCTTCCTCTTTGTTTATTAAAATCATTTAATTTATAGAAGTAATAATACCACTGTTGTTTATTAAAAACAATTAGGAAAAAAATCGTAAAAAAAATATTATTATTGCGAACCTCTGCATCTTTCCACAGAAATTAAAAATATCCATTTCAGACTTTTTTCCATGTTATATATATTTTTTTCCCTCTCTATTGATTATTAAAAATTATTTAATGAAATATGGAAAAAATTCGACGTGAAAAAAATTCGATTTTACGAAAAATGCTTTGTTAATTAAAAAACATTTAATTCATAAAAGTAATACAGCTATTGTTTATTAAAAATAATAGTAAATAAATCGTAAAAACCTTTTATTGTGTACACCTCTCCCCTTTCTTCCATAGAAATGAAAATTTTCCATGTCAGACCTTTTTTCCATGTTCTATTTTTTTTTTTTTATCTCTATTGCTTAATAAATATTATTTAAAGAAATACAGAAAAATTCGAAGTGATACCTCTTTTTAATTAATTCTTTTTTTTTTTTAATAAATATTATTTTTTACTTTATAAAAATTTGAATTAAAAAATCGTAAAGCCATTTGGGATAAATTTTTTTATATCGCTATTGTTTATTAAAAATTATTTAAAGAAATATGGAAAAAATTCGACGACAAAAAAAAAAAATTTTACTAAGCAACTTTCCTTTATTAAAAAAACATTTAATTTATAAAAGTAATACCACTATCGTTTATTAAAAATAATTGGGAAAAAATCGTAAAACCTTTTATTATAAACTTCTCCCTCTTTCTATAGAAACGAAAAATATCTATTTCAGACTTTTTTTCCATGTTCTATTTTTACATCTATTGTTGATTAAAAATCATTTAAGAAATACGGAAAAATTTGAAGTAATACGATTATTGTTTATCAAAAATAATAGTAAAAAATCTTTTATTGCAAATCTCTCCCCTTTCCATAGAGATGAAAATTATCCATTTCAGATTTTTTCCATGTTTTTCCATGTTCTATTTTTTTTATAATTAAAAAAATAGAAATGATAAAAAAGTATTTAAAAAATATTTATTTAAAATTATTTAAAGAAATATTTATTTAAAAAAGAAATATGGAAAAATTCAGTAATACCATTATTGTTTATTAAAAATAATAGTAAAAAAAAATCGTATTTAACTTTTTATTGCAAACCTCTTCCATAGAAGCGCGTAATGAAAATTATCCATTTCAAACAATTTTCCGTGTTCAAAAGTATTTTTATTTTCCATCAATTATTTTCAAATATTTAAATTTATTTCTTTTAGTATTTAAAATAATCCCTTAGATTCAAAAGTTGTTTAAATTTCAGAACATTTTTGTGATGTAACTGATGTATAATGAAGGATTTTCCTATGTAAGATTTTATTTTCTATCTAATACATAACTTTTATTTTCGAAAAAAATGTGCGTTTATCTTTAATATTCTTAATAGACAACGCAAGTTAACAAATTTGTTGTAGAACGGTAAAGATCAATCTTAAAACCCATCGTGATTTTTTTTTTTATTACTATGTAAAAACCTACATTTTTTAAAAAATTATTTGTTGAAATTTGGAATACAATTTAACAATGGCGCTTAAAATATTTTACTTGAGATTTAAAATATTTAGTTGTAGAATATTAAATTTGTGAGAAATTTTAAAATATTGCAGTATTTTTTCTTTCAGGATGTATGCATGTGTGTTATGTTTCAGTAAAATTTCAAAAAATTATAATACTTGCAAATCAATTTTTTTCTCTGTATTTATTATCCATAAAATATATGGGTATTGTTTTTGATCACTTTCAATGTTTCTTATTATTGTTTAATTATAATTTTTTAAAAAATTTCTATCACGGGCTATTCTTATTGGTTTATTTAAATTTCTTTCAAAAGCGTTTTGATGTTTAATATTTATTTAAAAATCTTTAACGAGTTAATAATTATATAATTACAATAATGTAAAATTGTTGTAAAATAATCGTCTGGTGAAAAAGACAATTTTATCCCAAAGTGAAAATGAGATTTTTGCAAGAAAAGAAAATCGTTTGGAATTCTATAGTTCTTTTTTTTTTATTATTATTTTTAAGATTGCTGTTATACATTTTATTCTTATATTAAATTATGAATTTCATGGATAACCTGTATATCAACTTAGACTATTGTTATGTATGTTTAGTTTATTATTTATTTATTTTTCTGTTTATTATTTATTTATTTTTAGTTTATTATTTATTATTTCTCTTGTCATTGGAGATACTAATAATAATCCTTCCAAAAATGGACTTCTGTTATTTTTTAAAATTGTGCTTGGTAAAAAGTATGAAAAAATCCTTTAGCATAATAAAAATCTTTAATCTTAATCTTTTCCATTATAAAAAAAAAATTCTAATTAGTTCTTTTTTTAATTAAATAAAATTGCAATTTTAATGTGCTATAATGATGAATTATATTGTTACAAAAAAAGGTATTATATTGAAAGAATATTTTAAAACAATAAATAACACACATCAATTTCAATCAATAGAAGTATCAATTTATTTTATAACAATATCGTTTTGTAACGTATAAAATAAATGTCGGTGCTTAATTACTTGGTGAATATGTTTTTAAATTCTCTTGTTTTGAAATGGATTGGTTATGCGTTAAAAATAAATTAATGTAAGAATAAAATAAATGATTACGAAATTGAAATAAGAAAGACTTATTTATAAATATTTTACCTCCAAAAATGATGAAATAATACACGAATATTATAAGAATTATCAAATGAATATGAAAGCTTTTTTTTTTTAAATTAGCTCACTCTCTCCCTATATATATCTTGTTCAAATTTTCAATCGTTAATATACTTTTTATTCATCCACTCAAGTTCAAATACATTTTTTTGAACTTGCAGTGGATGACACTGGATGTTAATACAGTTTTTCCAAATATTAATTCCTTAAATAAATTTAATTAATTAATTTTTAGTTTTTTAGATTTAAGTTGCATTTATCTACTATTATAGATGGCGCCAGATAAACTTAAAAAATGAATGAAAATTATTTATAAAGAACTTTCTGCCATATAGCAAAAAAAAAAAAAGTAGGAATTAACTTTAAATTTTTTATTATTTTTTATATTACTTGTTTTTCCCTAGAAATATAAAAATCTTAAATTAGAGCTTTTTAATTTGGAATTAAATTTTAATTTTGAAATTTACTATGATATATTTAAACAAACCAAGCTATGTTAGATTATATTTGCTATTTACGATAAAAATGTAATTATTCTTTATTTTCTGCTATTAAGTTTATCATCCTTCTTAACTAAGATATCTTTATATATATTGTTATTTGTATAAAAAGAGTATTTTTAGATGTATCTATAAAAATAATTAATACCATTGAAAATGTAATTAGATATATTAGAGAGTTTTTGCATAACGTTTTTTTTGTAGTCCGATATTTTTTTCATCCTAGCATGCATGCTTATAGGAAAAATTGTATCTATTGCGCATGCATATCTGTAATATTGCACTACTGAGCTATTCCTATGAGCATGCGCGCTAGGAAGAAAAAAATATCGGACGATAAAAAAAACGTTATGCAAACACTCTCTATTATATATCAATATTTTATCTTCTAACGACATTTTGTACTGTATAATCTCTTTATGTAAAGTAAGAAATGTGTTTATCTATTTATATGTCTTAAAATATCAAAAACTGTAACGCTAACATTCCAAAAATCTTATTATTTTCTTTTTACTAGCATGTGTTTTACACTGTTTTGTAAGAGTTTGTCATTTTCTCTTGCCATTGGAAATATTAATAATCCTTCCAAAAATGGACTTCTGTTATTTTTTTTTAAAATGGTGCTTGGTAAAAAGTATGAAAAAATTCTTTAGTTATTTCTAATTTAATAAAAAACATATTTTTTATCAAGATCAGTAATTTTTTAATAAAGAATTACGAATTGAAAATGACATCACAGCTGTTTTCGCTCTTTGCACCATTTTGATACTTTGCTTCTGGTGGTGTTATCGCTTGCGTCTATAGTTTTTATTTGTGATCATTATTAAATGTTTTGTACTAGCGATTAAGATTCTTTTTACATGGTTTTTATATTCGATTTCTGAGTTCCATATAGAAGTTTGGTGGTAGTTTATTATTATGATGTTGCTTACCAACTTATTTTGATTTAAAAAGAGCTAGTAATATTTTATTTTCTGTAACAGGGTAATGCTAAGTTATATCTACTATTAAATATTATAAGTAAATTGTATTAATGCAGACAAATAAGCTTGATAAGAATCGCCATTCCACTATTATAACTTGGATTATTAACGAATCTTTATGATAAAATAAGAATTGACATACTGACATTTCTTCAGCCTTTAAAATAGACCCTTAGTTATTAATAACGATTGATAAGAGAAAAATATTATAGAACTAGTATTCATTATTACTTAATTAAAGCCATTGAATATCCTAGAATAATGCGCGCAATAGTTCTACTATATTAGAAATATAAAGCCTTTAAACTACATCTTTTTTTTACTTGGAATGAGAGTTATCCTGGTTTTCTACGTATGTGATATAACAAATTATTGCATATCATTCAGAAAAATTCTTTCACAAGAGGCTATGTATTCGGGTCTCGCCTGGCTCCGAATAAAGATTATTGTAAATGATGATTCAAATAAACATTACTGAAAATCAATTTACATAAACTGAAACAGTAAAAATCAAGTTTCTTTATAATTGGCTACTATAGAAGAGAAAAATTACATAACAAATTTAAGTAAAGGATATTTTATAACGTTATTATAATATAAATTAGAATGATGACTCTGTCATTCCACTATACATTATGGGACATAGTACAATCCAGGCAGCACAAAGGGACATAGTAATCCTTGAAAAATTTATTTTTCCCCTTGTAAATTATTTTATAAAAACTTATGAAGATTTTTAGTAATTGCTTTTAACATAACCTTTATTTTGATAAATTTTATTTTTTTGAGGTATATAAAAGAAAAGGAGATAATTTATTGGATTTTTACGTTATTTATTTATTTTGCTTTATTATTAAAAATAATTTTGTAAAAAAAAAAAAAAAAAAAAAAAAAAAAAAAAAATGCTTTCCTTCTAAATAAAAACATATGAGGGAAAAAAAAACAAAACAAAAAGAAAGTGCTTCTTTTATTAGAGTAGAATAAAATTTGGTAAAATCGCAGAATAGGGACCTTTGAGATTTGGCGTCAAAAATTCTTTTTCACCAATGTGCGCCAAGTAACGTATTGCGACTGTACTGTGAAGTAAATTGCAAACAATACAAGAAACTCGGGTTACCGCATTTGGCGACTTATCCCTCAGTTGGCGACACAGAAAGTCGACAAATCCAAACGGCCTCCTATTTTGAGATTTGGCCTAAAATTTATGGCAATTGATCTCGTTCACTAATTAATAGCCTTTTCTGGTATACCTCTCTCTTTAACAGGAAGAGTAATGGACAACACTTTTTCGTTTTATCAAACTTTGCAGTGCCTGCTTCTTTATCAATGGCGTAGCTCAAATTTATGCTTAAATTATAAGAATGATTCATTCCCTGGCAGCTTTTGAGAAGCAATTTTCTCTCCGTTATATCAAGTTCAATATCGCTTGCCTTTATTACATCTGGCAGCTGTACTTCAATTATTATATGCTTGGGGGCGACTTTATCAGTATAACCCATTAAACTATAATCTTTCAAGTCTAGGATGTCTCTGTATTTGATAGAGTATTTAGGTTCCTTGGTCGCTGGAAGTCTATTTTAGAATTTGCCACTGAGGTGTTCGGTTTCAACTTTGGCAAAGTCTTCTTCACGTAGTCTTCTAAAGGTTCACAAACATAACCCTGTTTCCCACTCCGACGCAAAATAACAGAGGGAGCTTTGCCTTTGTATTTCATCTTTGGATAAGCAACGGGCTTAGAGACCATGTCAATTCCGAATTTATCGCGGATTGTTGTAAGAGCAGTATCTTCGACAATGCCTTTGAAACGTGAATTTCGCTTGGCAAGTTCTATAGTTTGTGGATGGAACATGGTATCTACAACTGTACATTTTGCCTTCTTTTGTCATGGTCTTCCCTGGGTTTGGAAAGTATAACAGGTATTTTCCATTCAGTACCTAAAGAAAAAAGATTATCACATTCAGAAGTTTTATGTTTTTTATAGAATTTCTCATATTTAAAATGTAATATTAAGATAAATAAAATTAAATATGAAATAAAAGAAGTATAGAATGAATATAAAGGGCCGAATGACTAGCTCTCGGTGTCACAGGTTTCAGGTTCGAGTTCTGGTGGTGCCATAGATGTTTGCAGTGGTTCGGAATCCACTTTAAACCGTAGATCCCGGTCTTATATAACAGAGCATTGGGCGTAGTTCTGACGACCCTACTGCTTAAAAACCAAACATCTCTTGTCTCGAACTCTGCCAGTAGGCAAACGGCTTTGACCCACCATGGAGCTGTTGCACCATTGAAGAAGATTTTACCAATATTAGTAATTATTTATTATGTTTATAGCATTTATATTAAAATTTAATGTTTGTGCCCTTAGGCAATGCAACTTTTCTCCCTGGACGCTGACACCAAAGGATGTAGGATAATTAAATGTTTATTATACTACTTTTGAAATGCATATCATGTCGGACTAATATGACTGCAGAGCACAGGGCTGACAACCGTACCCCATAAAAGAAAACTTCTCCTATCTCGAAATGTACTCGTACGCAAACGGCCTTGACTAACTCTGGGGCTGTTGCGCCACTGATGATAATGATGATAGAATAAATTATTATGTTCTGTACTTCGTTTATTTCGTATTTATGTGTGATAATGATTTCTGTTCCACAGTTTAATTTTATTTAAGGTTAAATCCCTACTACATAAAGGAATCTAAGAATTATTGGAAACAATAATAAAAATTAATAATAATCATTAATTTCGAATATTCTGTAGCTTATCAAAGGTTTGTGTTGCTTTGAATTCAATTGTTTTGTGTATATTATTATTTCATTATATTTTGTTTTGTTTAATATAAACAAAACAAATAATTGAAAATTCAAAACTCAATTGTTTTGTTTATATTAAATAAAATAAAATAGCTCAAACCTTTGATAAACTACAGAATATCCGAAAATTAATGATTAAATTAAATTATTATTATTTTTATTTATTGTATCCAATAATTCTTAGATTCCTTTTTAGTAGGATCTATCATTAAATAAATTACATGGAGATGATACGAAAAAATGTTGAACTTTATATTCGAATTCAATTCCAGTCAAAGGGTTTTCTCTCTGTATATATAAGTGAATGTGTGCTGCTCAGTGTTGGTGGGTCCCGATGTTCCACATTTAAAATACATTAAAATATAAATTATCTATAAATTAGATTAATTGTTTAAAAAAACAACAATTATCTTGATAATTAATCCAATTTTGACATTTTAACATGATACATAAATTTAATTAATTTTTAGAATGTTACGAAATAGTAAATAATTAATAGAATCAGAAATGTTATTTGTATTTTATAAAAATTAATAGTTTAAGAAACTAAAAAAAAAACACGCTATTAGAGTTAATCTATCTAAAAGTAAAAAATAATTGTTAACATAGGAATAAAATGACTGACGAGAAAATGAATGTCACTGTTCTAAAAGCGTGAGGTGCTCGATATCAATCGTTATAATTTTTCACTAGTTTCATTCCGAAATGCAGAGTTAGTTTTAAAATATCATACAAAGCACCCCACGCTTTTGGAACAGTGACATTCATTTTTTTCTCGTCAGTCATTTTATTCTTATGTTAACAATTATTTTTTACTTTTTAGATAGATTAACTCTAAATAGCGTGTTTTTTTAGTTTTTTAAACTATTAATTTATTTTTTACTTTTTAGTTTCATTAACTCTAAAAGCGTGTTTTTAGTTTTTTTAAACTATTCATTTATTTTTTACTTTTTAGTTTGATTAACTCTAAAAGCATGTTTTTTAGTGTTTTTAAATAATATTTAAATGAGGTCCCGGTACGGAGGAGTGGAACTATAGTTCTTACAATAATGTAATTGTGAGTAAAACAAAGGCTAAATGCGAATAGTCCGTTGTGCCACTGTCCCACGGATCTGATCGCTTAAAGTAGGACAAAATCGAGCCCAAAGAGTCAGTTATAAACAAACAAACAAACATACAGGTGAAACTAATATAAAAAGAGTATTAAAAAGAAACAACTGTTTTCTTTCTGAAAGATGCCTGTAAATGTTTCTTTGCAGCGCTATTAGTGTATATGAGGAGAAACAGATCTCCAGGGGGAAAAAGTCAGTTACATACATACATACAAACATACAGGTGAAGCTAATAAAAGCGTATTAATAAAATTACCTGAATTCTTTTTTTTCAGAAGTAGGCTCTTGCACATGCTGGTTTGAACAAATATTGATGAATATTTTAACATTGTTATCAGTAAATTTCATAACGTAAACAGGATCTGGGAGTATAAATTTGACATCAAATCCCCTTTCCTTTTCGATCGCTATAATTTCTTCTTCGTACGATTTTCGACTATCTGTGCTGTTCACATCTTCGATATATTCCTGGAATAATTTCAAAAAATGTTCGTCTTTGAAAGCTTCTTTTAATCGAACAGCTTCTTCAGCCGATAAATTTAAATCGTTCGCACAGTTATCCGCCATGTTTTTGCTCACAATAACAAAATTTTTACAGAGAGGTTACTATGGTAACGAACGATTGCCAAAAATATAAGAAAATAGATAAAATAATCTCGTACTCGTTATTTTTATAAGCGTATTAAAAAGAACTGTAATCATTGTGATAAATTTTATGTTTGAATTAATTATTGAACAGCGCAAAACAATTATGTTTTTAATATTTTAAAAAATGAGTAGATACTATTTATAATAATAAAATCACAACTGAAGTTTAAGTTAAAGGATACGAACCCAGAAATCGTACAAAAATAATTTATTATTAACAATATATTGCCATTATATTTTTTTTTTTTTTTAATCCACAGTGGTAATTTTTGGAGATTAAAATAATAATAATAATAAAAAAAAGGCATAAAAGCTGAAATCCTTTTACGAATTTCAATTTATCATGTATGGACATACTTTGCTGGACGAATACACATGAGAGTATGCTAATGTTCAGTAACTCAAGAAATTTAGAAAGCAATTAATAAGATTACTACAAGAATGGGAATTGTGCACTTAGGAATTCTGATGCACGTGAATTGATATGCGTCAATAGTTCGTTTTAAAACACGCATATATAAAATCAGTATTTATTTTAAATAAAACTTTTTGAATTGAAGGATATATATATATATATATATAATATATATGTGTGTGTGTGAGTGTGTATTTGAAATAAATAATGTAATAAGAATACAGAATTTGATGCCTGATGTTAATGTTGATTTAATAAGTATTTCAAGTATTGGATTCCATTTTGTAATAACCAAGCCAAAAAGTGAACTATTCGGTTCGACCAGCTATTCAATGGAAAGTAAGCCTTTAATTTCGGCTACAACAGGTTGCATGAAGCAATTTTGAAAGAAAAAGTTCAACATTTATTTTGATACTTTAAAATTTTAATTATTAAAAATTAAAATAATTAAACTGCTTTTCCACCTATTTGTACTGATTCGGCAGCTTGCCAATTTTCCTAGGCGATAGCTGGTCCGACAATAGTAAATGGTTTCTATTTATCGACTTTTAATAGTTATGTTTGCAACTTTTTGTTCACATATAAATTGATCCAAATAGACTTGCATATTTTAATACATTGTGTAGTAATAACCATAGCTATTATGGTAAGAGAAATTATAAAATGTAACCTATGTTTTGAAATCCCATAAAATATAAAATGGATTCTTGAAAGAAACATTTGCCAAGTTCTTGTGTAAAGGGAGGTGGGGGTTAAACCCGTAGATAGACTTTCGCTAATGAGTTATTGACAAAAGTGTTTTCTCGTAATAAGCGTTTATCTCGTAGTTGAAGAAAATATGTTTTACTTTTCAATTAAGTTAAATTTTAAAGTGGAATCCTGACAAACGTTTAAATATTTCATCAAATTCTGAAAGTTTTAAATATATATATACATATATACTCATCATATATTGTAAAATTAAAGTAAAAAAGAATATATTTTAGAATTAGAGTAAAAATAATGAGGTAAGCCATGGTATATTCATGGCATTTCATATTCTAGACTGGCATCGATACTGAATTACCCTAATGCAATTTCTCGGTTTTCCTCCTATGCGATTCCAAACTTTTTTTACTAATCAATTACGAAGACTAATAGAATTGATTACCGAAGGATTTATAAAAAAATATTTCCACTGCTTGAATCGCATCTTCTTAGATACACTCAAGGGTCTGGATAGATGGTTTAATTCATAAACTTCATGACAAATATCAAATTTCGGTAACAAATTTCTTATTTATATGCAGGAGTATCCAAGGGTTCCCTAGTTTAACCCATCCTCTTCAATACTTTTTATCAATGATATTCCTACTATTACTGAACCTAGCTCACTATTTAGCCTGAATGCTGACGACACTGCTAGTGTAATTTAATATAATAATATTATAACCCAAAATTATATTCATACATTAGAAGGAATGTACTTGGAAAATTAAATTCAGCGTTGATAAAAGGGCCTAACCTACTATTAAAACGCCCTGCTCTCTAGAAAATACGTTCAAATTTCTAAGATTAAAATTTTCTAAGATTACAATTTTTAATCTATTAACTGGTCTAACGAAACAAAGTATTTTGTGTAATATTAGAATAAAGGCTAACATACGTGCCTTTTTCATGCTCTGGCCATTCGTCAATAACCCCCCTCTCTTTATATTTTAGTCTCTCTCACATTAATAAGTCTTGATATTCAAAATTTAGCTAGCTATTATTATTCTCTCCTCAAAATTCAAGTGCCCTCGACCCTTGCACTCTCCCTAAACGAATTAGTATAATGGCAAGTGTTCTGTTCTGGCAATTCATGGATAGCGACGACAACCCCAACCTTGCACGGGTTCCCAGTTTTCATTTCTCCCATTCATATTCTTTTGGACATTTTTTTCTCTTTTGTCTTCTATAATTATTTTTACCTTTTAAAAATTTTTTTTGAATATTTTTCCATGATCTTTTAAACTTGGGTTTGAACTGTTTACTTAATGCAGAGCTTTATTATATATTTTTTTTTTTTTTTTGGCTACAACCTTCCACATTTGTATCTTATGTGGATTCTATTATTTGGTCTTTAAGCCTCCTATTTTCATATATATATACATATATATATATTGTCATTTTCTCATCAAATGTAAAAATTAACTTTGTAAATAGGAAAATTAAGCAATGGTTTTAAAAGTCTATTATTACTTGGTACTGGCAAGTAATTTATCATATAAAAATGGGTCATGTCTTTTCTCATACAAGTTCAAATATATAACACTTAAATATCCAATTTACACCAAAAAAAATTTGTTATTCAATTCCTTCTATTAGCTCACACTCTCCCTATATATACCTTGTTAAAATTTTTAGTCGTTAATAAAATACTTTTTATTCATTCACTCAAGTTCAAATACATTTTTTTGAACTTGTAGTGGATGACATTTGATGTTAATATATTTTTTTCAAATATTAATTCAGTAGTTAAATTAATTAATTTTAGTTTTTTTAGATTTAAGTTGCATATATCTACCGATAGATGGCGCCAGATAAACTAAAAAAAAATGAATGAAAATTATTTATAAAGGACTTTCTGCAATAGAGTGAAGAAAAAGTAGGAATTGACTTAAAAAATTTTTTTTTTTTATATTACTTTTTTTTATCTGGTGCAATGAAAATTTTTAATTAGTTCTTAATTAAAGAAAAGCACACTTTTCCAATGTAAAATTGCACTTTTTAAATTCTTCAGGAATAGTCTGTTTTTATTAGCATGTTTTCAATATCAAATTGTATTAATTTTATAACCAATCCCTTAAAAAAATCCTGATCTTTGACATTGAATATCTTGGTCAATTTTTGTCAAACAGAATTAAAACATTTTGTTACAAATTTGTTAGGATGAGTGTAAAGTTTTATTAAATTTAATTATACAGATCAGGGGACTAACCTCATTTGAAACACTTTTTTTAATTGAAAGTATATGTCTACAATCAACAGTTACAGAAATAAAAACTGTGTAAGTTGCACCCTGTATATATATATATATATATATATATATATATATATATATATATATATATAAATAATCATTGGAATGTTAAATATTTTAATATAAATACTATAGATTTTTCATCAGATAATTTTTGGTTTAAATAAATATAAAAAAGAATTTAAAATGCACACTGTTTAAAAATACATCAAAATAGAAATGAGCATAGCAATAAAATTTGATGATTGATTTTATGCTGGAAGATACAATAAAGCTATATACATAATGATACTTTCAAAATTGTGAAGTGCAGCATATTTCTCGTTCACATTAATACGTAAATAAAATTTTTTAAATGGAAGACTTTGTATTAATCAAACTTTAATAATAATAATGAATTTCTAAATTATTTACAACAATCCCCTATTGGTAAGGAATTTCTAATTTTGAACTGAAAATGATTTTTTTTCACAATAAAGTGTTTGCGAGGCAGTTTGGCTACTATCAAATCCCTAAACTCAAACAAAATACTTAATAATTAGTTTTAAGACATTAAAATAAAAACACTATATATCTAAGAAAAACTGATGTAGATAATAATTTAACCAAAAACAGAACTTAAAAATAAATTAATGTTATGCTAATATCAAAAGAATCATGATATGTTATGCTAATTTTTTTTTTTTTTAATGAATTTATTAATATAAACAGTTCAATCAGTCAAAAATCAAAATTTTTTTTGTTTTTGTTTTATAGAAAAAAATGTTAAAAATAAAAAAATTCAAGTTTACTTTTCATATGAAATATTAAATCAAGTTTAAATATAGAATACCTAAAAAATTATTAAGCTTATTCAAGTACTGACACACACAATTAAAATGGTAATTGAAATGTATTGGAATGATTTAAAATCAAATAACTCATACATTTAATAGTTTTTCACATGTTAGATAGAAATTTAACAACACAAATGGGATAAAAAAAATTATCAGGCATTTCTTCTTTTATTATAAGGCTGTTTAAAACAGGAATTTTTTTTATTTAAAATATAAGGAAGAATTCAGCAAATAAAATATAATTTATTAAACTGAGTAATGAAAATATTTCAATGCAGCGCCTTGAAAAATAAACCTTTTAAAATATAAAGAAAACAAAAATTAAAAATTTTATAATTATCTTAAAAATATATTCAAATATTCACTGGAGTAGAAATTTATCGTCTACAAGTACCGACTTTAAAAATTTGAACATATATACTTAAGGATTAAGACTCCTGTTTTTATTTCAAACATATAAAAATGGGAAAAAGCTTCCATATTTAAGAAAAAAAAATAATATATATACAATTTAAAATCATATTACAAAACATTTTTTATTTAGATAATATAAAAATTGAACAATATGTAAACATGACAACACATGAAACAATTGAGAAATTAAAAATAATTTACAAATCACAATAATAATACAATAGCACCATTTTAATATACAATTTAAATCTGCTTAAAAAATTTTTAAACTATAGAATGATATTAATGGAAGGAAAATTATAGTATTCATATTTCAACAAAATGCATAAAAAATTTGAAAGGAAAGATCATTAGTAAAAACTAATAAACTATTTATTTAATTAATTATATACAAACAATAAATATAACAAATAATACTGGATAAATTACTTAAAAAAACATGGAAAAAAAATACCTAACAATTTTACTCAACATGAAGATTTTATATTTTTTACCAATGATATATATTTTTTTAAATTTTAATACAAATAGGCAAAATAGCATATAGCAAACAGAGAAATCTATTCACAAAAATAGATACATACAGGGAAAAATTAATAAAGTTTAACTTACAATTTTAAGACCTAGTTCCTTCCTATGTCTTTGACTAACATCATGTTCAGCATTCATATTTAATTTCAAAAGTAATGAATACCTAGCTTCTAATATATTTATTTAAATAGCATTGTGTCACATTGTATTATGATAGCTACTAACTCAATTTTCGAGAAATTAGAAGACATTTTGCAATTATACGAAATATTAAAATGTATTAATCAACCATAAAACTTAACAATATAACGAAAGAAATATATTTTAATTGTTATACAAAATTAAAATAAACAGTAACAAACCACATATATAAATAAAAAGGTTTTTAAAAAGTATATCATAAAAAAATAATAAGTTTTATATTTTATTAAACTTATATACTATATTTATTATTTGGTTTAACAATGATTAATGTAATTTAGTTGATGCAATAAATATTGACACTGAAATGGCTATATGTCAATTCAATGATACTAAATAATGATATTATGTTTAAGTACCAATTTAATTTATACCATATTTTTTATGAGATAAATAGTGCTGGCATTTAATACCTGCAAGAAATGGAAATGCATTGTCAATTTCAAAACTAATAGGTATTTCAGCAGTATTGAAACATTTACAAGAACCAGAACAATCAAAACTAGCCCTCACGATCAACTTATGACTGGTTAAGTGATGAATAAGAAAAGCATGTAAAGCTGAAGAAGAAATACGAGTATTTCGCACACAAAAAGAAGATAGATGTGACAATGACTGCATGTCTACTATTGATAGAGCTAAATCATCAACTACTGTATGGCCAAGAAATAGATCTCTAATATTACAGCAATAATTCAAAATAAGTATAGCTCCTTCATTAGAAATATCAGTTCCTTCAACATCAAGGACTTCTAGCTGGGGTAAAATGTCAATTATAGACTCAATACCACCATTATTGACCCTAAAACATCCTTCGAGATATAGGGCTTTTAAGGATTTAAGTGTGGAAAACACACTTAAATCTTGACTAGTTAAAAAGTTGCTAACACCTCCAATATCTAAACAAACTAAATTTGGAGCATGTAAGTTTGGCTTTGATCCGAAGAATACATCAGGGAATATTTCTGATCCTCGAATACTCAAGTGCTCCAAACTAGAGGGCAAATCTTTTAATGAAGCAGATGTTAATGAACACCACATGAGGGTAAGTTTTTTTAAATTAATACTTTTGTTGGTCAGTTTCCACAATACATTTTGTGACACAGACATATGAGATTCTTGTCCACGAGCTTTCAGTATCTTGAATTCTTCCAAGAAGTGGGTGAAGTGATGTTGAATGAGACTTAAGAACAAGTCATTCCTCAGTGGCTTTTTTATTGTAATTTTTTTCTTAAGAGTGTAATCCTTAGCAAGAAAATGCCATCTTCGACAGACCCTTATGGAAGAAAAATATGTGTATAAATAATTATACCACAATTTATCACAGTTAAATTAGGTACTGGAGCCTAAGGCTCAATACCTAATTTAATAGCTTTTAATATACTAATATATAACTAACTAACAATAAGCTAACTTTAATATACTAATAATAACTCATACCTAACAATAAGCTTTTTTAGGCTCATTGGGTATCAATGAGATCATATGAAATTATCTCATTGATACCCAATAAGCCAATAGCAGTACAGCAATTGCAATAATATTATCATAGCCCTCATATTATTTGTCAATAAGTATATTATCTCATATGACTTCATGATTACCCAATGAAATTGCCATGATAACAATTTAATATGTTTTTCTGTTACAATATTACAAATTGCATACAAGTGTAAAATGAAATGAACTTAGATACAAAAGTTTTCATACATACAAGTTTCTCATAATAATCCCTGGAAGAGAAGTCCAAACAACTCCAAATCATTGCTATATAAAAATAACTTCCATTTACCCCAATTATTACAGTATGGTTTACAAGATAAAGTATTTCCCAATTTTGAAGCAAAAAAAAAAAAAAAAAAAGAATCACAGGTATCTCTTGAAGTTTTCACATACTATTCAGACTTGTATAAAATTTGAGCTTCATATTAATTTACAATTATATTTTTTAAAAAATTCAAACACAGCTAGTTACATTAAATAAAATCAACATCAATTAGAATAATTAATCATTTTTGTTATTATAATATTTATTTATAATTTTAAAATACTAAGCTGATTAGATATTCAAAATTTGTTTTCCCATTTAGAAAAAGGTTGAACAGTAAAAAAATTAATCAAACAGCTTAAGTGATTCAAATGATATTTTTCTATCATAAAATGCTATAAAAACAACTTAGAATAATCAGTAGATCAATATGGGAACACCAAGTAAACTATCACAATAAATTAAATGAATGATCGTTTGAAAAAATAAACACTAATACAAGATTATAAACTACAAAATTTATAACAGAACTGCAAGAATATTGAAATTTCAAAAATTTAAAAAAAAAAAAAATTATTCCCAACCATGGTTAAAAAAATTTCTCATTAATGTCAAAATTCAAAACTTCTAACTATTACTTGCCAGAAATATGAAAAAATTTTTTTGCAGTATTATAGATGCTAATGAAAACAAATGTAATACATTCAGAGCTAGTGATGGCATAATGGTTTTATCAACGAAGCTCGAAATGAAAACTTAATTCTCTTTGCTAAGCATGACAATGGAGGACTTATCATGTGGGAGTATATGCCATCTGGTAGAGTAGATAAGTATGAATTTATTGATGTCATCCTGCATAAATATACTGATATCGTTAATTAAAATTTAAAATCATCAGCAGTCTCAGACTGCAAAATAATTTCAAGTTTTATATGAATAACAATTCTAAGCATACTGCCTGAAATATTAAATTTAATTGCTTAACAATTGTAAATAAGTCACAAAAATGCCATCTCAGTCCCCAAATTTGAATCTAATATAATATATATGGCCAAAATCTAAAAAACATAACACTTTTTAAAAGCAGCAGTTAAACTGTAGTAAAAAAAAAAAAAAAAAAAAAAAAAAAAAAAAAATGGACTGCAAATGTACTGTATATATATACAGCATGTACTATATGTCCTGAAATACTTTTTTTAAACGTTTTATACAAAACGTTTAAAAAGTATTTCAGGGCACTTTTTAAATTTCACAGATATCTAACCAAATACTAAAAATTAGTTAATAGTTCAAATGTTACCATGCATTATTATATTTATTAAGAGGTTATTCTGAATAATTAATAGAACATAAAAAAATTATAATTATGTATTATATAGATTAAACTCTTAAATATGAAATAGGATTTTAACAATTATACAATAAGACCTGAACATATTTAAAAAAAATAAAGCATTGTATATGAAATTTATTAAATAAAATGATGTGGAGAGATCTAGCTTCCCACATGAGATAAAATCAATGAATTACTATGTTATGCAAAATAAAAAATGATGTGATCCATTAATGTGCTGTAACTCACCTTGAACACATACATAAGTCTGTAAAATTTATTCTAGAAAATATCTCCAAAAATATTACATCTGGGAGATGAAGAATATGAATGGAACTTTCACTTTTATGTTCAATAAGCTCTTTTAAATTTTGCCCCGAAGATTCACCCATTATAAGACCTTTAAAGAATTAAATTTATTATTTTACTGTTTTAAATATTTTAAGTATAAGTACGTATGTTTAAATACGGTAAGTTAATACAACACTCATTTCTGGCTTGACTTGACTTGGCTTGATTTGATTTGTGATATATGCTAGCTAGTGCTGCTTTTATCTCAATTTATCCAAATGCGAATAAAATATGAGCGATACTGTGATGATGATTGAACAGAAAAGCTGCATTTTCACTAGGGAGTCGGAAGAACCGCGGAAAGAACTGTGTTTTTACCTAGTCGATTCCACCGAAAACTAAACATTCAGCACTGCAAAGTTCACAATTCTGTTCATAAAGAAAATACATCTGACGTTGTTTAGGGAATTTTAGAAAAAAAATTTTTTTTGTCGATTAAGCCCTATCTTATACTTTACTTTTGTTTGATATTTAAATTAATCATTTTTGCAGTTTATAATTTCCTATTATTTTACATAATGCATTGCATAATAAAAAAAGAAAGTTAAAATTTCTTTCATTTCTTTGAAACTTCAAAATTGGAGAAGGTAGTGAATCCGGCCGATCTACTGGAAAAAAAAAAAGAAAAAAAGTCACATAAAAATCTGTCTGCAAGTTTTTTAAAGTAATATTCATTTTAAAGGATAATTTAATTGGTAGGTTTTTTTATCTAAAAAGTATGTGAATGGAGACATAAATTCCAGTAAATATCTGCACTAGCGATAGAGAAATTATTAAGAGTCGTAGAGAAAACGGAGTATTATGTGTTGCTGTGCTGGTGTTTATAATATTTAAATTATTGTTGAGAATACAGTTCATTAGAGTATCAGAACTATTAGTTGAAGAGGATAAGCCGAGAATGGAATGATGTGAATTAAAATCACAGAGAATGATGGACGCTGATGACATATTGCGTTCAGCCAAATAATGGTGAAGTTGTCCTTTTGAGAATAGATGTTGACTATTATAAAAAGTGTTTTGTCGATGATGCAATATGATTGCTTGTGTTTCATTTTCTGAGTAGGGAAGATTATAAGATTTAGAGTATTTCAGGGAATAATTGAATAGACGGCTATTAAAAGTCCCCTTCGTTGCATGTTATCAGGTCGATCTGCTCTATAGATTATTTTTCCAGGCAAGTGGAACTAAACTCGAAAATTGAAAAAAAAGGTTTTTATATCACAAGAACTGGAATTCTTCAGAAAAAAAAAGTTTTTTTTTTAACTCTCATATTGTAAAATTTTAAAGCTGGACAGAGCATGAATACAAAGGTTAAAAAAAAAAAAAAAAGGAGAAATTTGATAAATCAAAACTAAAAGCCTGAATTTCTTATTTAGCTCTCTTAACTGATTGTTAAGTTGTATGATAGAAAGAGAAAACTTACTCACCACTAAAGTGTCAAAAGTTTGCAGAACTTCGAAGCCCAATTTTTTATTTTTTAGAGTTATTACAGGTCCACTGATGGAAGGAGATAGTTTCTTCATCACTTGACTGAGTGAAGTAAAAGACGCCGTCTGTCAGTGTTGTACTTTTTTCATAGATGAAGTTTGTATGCGACTGATTTTATCATTTCTTGAGTTTCTATAGCTTGCTGTTTCAATAGTTGTGTAAGTTCAACTTTTGTAATATAAGTTTAATTTAGAGTATTGCCAGTTTTGAGTTGAGGAAAATGAGTCTTCTTATGGAGTACGATATAAATTCCGGCCTTTTATGAAGCCAAGACAGTTAAGTATTTTAAATTTTAAAAATTATTCGTCAGTTTTTATTTAGCACAGCTACTGTCTGTGGCCTTGTAATCTGCATTGCAGTTAAAGAATTTAAGAACTTTTTGGCCGAGCATTCATCTACTGAGTGTTGGGAGCTGCAGTACTCACAGGAAACTGGATTTTCACAAGCTATGGTTGGTTATGTAAAAGAAAAATAGTGGCCACACTGACGGGCTTAATATGAAATATATATATATCGCCCAGGCCATAACCTACTTTAGAAAAATTATTCCCAAAATTGTGACTAAAATTGGTGTGAATAGCGTGGACATTTTTTTATCAGTGAATGTGCAGCTATTTCCTCCTTCCAGTTCTTTTGCGATTTCGACTAAAGATATATCAATACATATGGTATGAAGTAAAAGAAATGGTAGTAATTTTTTTCAAGGTAAAAAGATACAGACAGAGATCGAAGTATCCCACGATAGTTTTTATATTTGCCAGTTCTCAGGCAGTATCAAAGGATCAATGGAAAGGATTAATTTACTCTGTCCAGTGATATGCATATAATCCATGTATATAAGAGCAATTACCATACCATAGTGAAGGTTCGAGGGCCATGTGGGAATGCGTTCTGTGAGAATTTCACAATGAACTTTGAAATTAAGATATGTGTCTGAGGCGTACTCCATTAAATTGGTATATTGGTAATCGCCAGATCAAACTGAAACTCAAAGTGTGTACAGTACACAAGTACTCTTTCTGGTTTACATTAACAAATAAAAACCAACAATTCGGAAGAAAAGTAGAAAGAATATATAAATATAGATGATTTAAAGTGAATACTAAATCTAAAGAAAATAATTGCTTTAATATTAATTTTGCAATCTGCATAATTTTTAAACTATTTTGTTTAATGTTTGTGACTGGAGGAAGAGAAAGATTTTCTCAGGTAGTCTAATAACTACAAGCTGCCTTGCCTTGATCAAACAAAAAAAGGTTATGTATTTTGGAGTGCCTGGGGACAGGATCCCCCTATCTCCATATGCATAATTATGAAAAAAAATATAAAAATTAACTTTAAGAGAACTCAGAAGAGGAAAAATTTTAAAAAGTAATAAATGTGTAAAAATGAAAGTGAAGAAATTAGGATGAGCCATAGCTCAGGAGTTAAATATGATAATGTATATTGTGATAAAATTAAAAGACAGAAATTAAATTTAAAGATCCTGCACTTTGACGAGAATTTAGATATAGTAATACTCAGGAGTGGTTTTGGCGGAAAGAAAGGGGTAAGAGGAAACAAGAGTCAGAGCCAAGCTTCCGTTCCCCGTGGGACGAATTCATCTACCGATAAGACAGAAAAACCATGCCGAGCGCCTTCACGCAGAAAATCGGGAGAAACCCCTGGCTGAAGTCGGAGCAGGTGGCGGGCTTAAATGCGCTCTTGTAATTGGTCGAGCAGGCCGGTGAGAAAAGATGGGCGGAGCAATTGAAAACGGAGATCGAAATCGCGGGCAGCAGCGCAGTAGTGCCATCTATCAATATAATAAAAGAACTTCGCTTGTAAACAAACGGAAGAAGAGAGTAATGCGAAAACGAAAAGAATTTAAAAAAGAGAAATAAAAAACTATCCAGTATCGAGATGAAACCTTTTGGTTGCGGGAAATTAATGAATTGTATATTTTTGACTGCTCTAGGTCTTTTAAAATTTTCTATTGCAGTGATGATCGTAAGCCGGGAGATTAGCGATTAACGGGTTGGATGTGCTGAATTTATTTAAGAATTTTTCAGAGAGTTTCCGGATGTAATCTAAAATTGGTTCAAGGTTTAGGTCGTTGTGTAAAATGTTTCTATTCAAGTAAAAAGCGCGTTGGTGATTCTCATAATTTGTTGATTTTGAAAAACCTGCAGTTTCGTCAATGTGGCCATGTTAGCGGTAATCAAATAGGAGACGCGTAAGTTAAAATGGGCCGTAGGATGGAGGTATAAAAGTGAGTTTACTTCTAATCGACAGTTTACTTTTGAAATTTAGTAGTGGTGCAATTTTATGACTCGCGATCGCGGCTCTTCGAAAGTGTATCTTGGATATGGAGAGTAAAAAGAAGTTTTCTATCAAAAATGACCCCCAGGTACTTGTATGAATGAACGAACGGTACTGGTTCGTCGAAGATTTTTATATTAGGAAGAGCTGTGAGTTTAAATTTCCTTGTGAAGATCAGGCAGGCGCATTTTATTGACTTTTTCCTTTTGTTAACACTACACATAAATTCAATTAACTTTATTTACTATTTTAATTTGTTTTAAGCTTAATAAGTAAGCAACTTCTTTGATGAATTTGAATACAAACTCCAAAAATGTATATATTTATTCTTTGATTAACAGTAAAATTTACAAAAAATAGGGTTAATTAAAATTAATAGAATAAAATTTTCACGTTTTTCGAATACACAAGTGAAAACGATGGTGAATTTAACATATTGATAGTTTTCATAAGTTCAATCAACAAAAACAATATAGCTTAAAAAAAAAAAAAATCATATTTAATTTTTTTTTAAATGTTAACTTGCATCACATCTTTATAAAGGCTATATTTAAATTTCATTTATCAACAGAATACTTAATTAAGCATACTACCACTAGTTCAAAAATTAATTGATTAATCACTTTGATTTGAATGTATCTGTTGTGGTGCATTGTCATCATTGCTTTGAAAAATGAATGTTCAGATAGTGATAGCATGTAGAATTGCTTGGTAGGGGTTTTTCTCTATTCAAACTGTAAATATAAATCAATTATCATGAATACTTTTACCTTTTATCATAAAGTGCAAATTTTATGGTACTTAATTCATCTTAAATAAATGATTTTCAAAAAAAAATGTATTTTTCATTATTTGATATAGAAGAACAGTAGAAAAAGCTTAATAACAACTAGAATAAATAGCGAGATGATTGGATGATGATGAAAGTTAATGTTGTATTCATAACCACAAGAAAATATATTAAAACCAAGGAGGAACTGTTTTAAAATTTAATTTGATCTATCACAAGTATTTTCAGTTTCATTTGAAAAGCCCCTCAAATTTATTTACAAGCTAAATTATGGACTTTTTATTTAAATGATACTTGTAGATTATAGATTCATTTACATGTGCAGTAAATTGACACCATTTCTACAGAAATTTTTTTTTTATTTCAATAAAAATTACTAACACAACCAACAGTAAAATAACAATAAAATTAATTTTTTAAATACATGTACATCTTTCCTTTAATATTGCGTCTTACAATATTCATTTTCTTCAATACATCAGCAATTTTATTAACTAACTGTTCTTTGCTTAATTTATTTTTCTTGCTTTTAAATTTGTACAAAAGATCTGAAGCAGTCATTGGCTTTCGAGATAAATATCTTCGTATTGCCTCTTCAGTAATACCATCAAGTGAACTGTTAAAAAAAAAAAAAGGTTAATAACGATTTAAATGAAATTTAATGCTAAAGAAAACATTGCATTAGAAAAAAATTTATTAATTTAAAACAATTAAAAAATAGAAAAGCAATCAATTTATTTTAATTATAATGCTAAACATTACTTAAAATATTTAATGACAGTTTTTTTTAAATATGAAACCATGTTGCATGAATTTTTGTTTAACTAAAATGTTAAATAGACTGGTTAAAAAAAAATACACATAGAAAAAGCAAATATACAAAAGAAAAAATATTTTTTAAGTATGTTTAGAATATGAAATTACAAGATCTAATCTCTTAAATATAACGAACAAACTGCGATACAAATGGTTTGTTTGATACAAAATGGCATATAAAATATTTCAAAGAAAAGAAAATTTAGTGAAATAAACTGCTTTTAACGTACTTGACAAAAGTAGTATTTCCAGTGTGTGCTTCTGCTTTAGTCTTTTTGGATGATGTGCTAGGAATGTCACCAAGTTTCCTTTTAAATCCTTTACCTCCCTAAGATTTATGAAAATAAAGAACTTTAAAATAAATAAAGGAAGAACTGTGATTGCATTTCTTTTAAAATACACATTCGTCTTTAAAATTTGTTTTAAATAGGGTAATAACACTAACTTAGCCACTAGTTAAGCCAAAATATTTAGTTTAGCAGTGAACTTCAACATAGGATAATAAATAAACTTGATCCATAAAACCAAATACTACAAAATATAAACTGTTTAGAAACAAAATTAACATCAAAGATTTTTAAAATTCATTCCATTACTGATTTCCTTTTTTTTTTTTTTTGTTTTTTTTTATAAAATAAATTAATTATATTCACAAAAGTGGTAATTAAAAAATAACAGACTTCTTCTGCAAATTAAAAAAAATATCTAACATTCATTAGGAATTTTGATCTATTGTATTAAATTTTTATTAATACAAGAGCTTATTAAAAAATAGAGATAAATGCTATGTTGAACATATCAAAATTTGTCACTTTTTAATTTTTAACAGCTTTTTATTAAATGAATATTTGATACATAAATATTGATAGAAAGTTAAATGTTATGGAAATTTTAATATTTTGATAGTTATGCTTTATAAAGGTAAAATATTGTTATTTAAGAAAATATAATTTCTGGAATAATATAAAATAAATTATTATTATTTAACGATTTCATTATTTCTATTCTGCAGATAAGCTGCTGAAACTGTTATTCCAACTGATGTACATGCAAATGTAAAATATTTTCAACTGATACAAATTAAAGAATTTTTTACAATCACTTAGAAACTACAATTTAATTGTTTAATTTCTTTTAAGGCCAATTTTGATAATCTCTGATACTAAATCTGTCATATCAACACTGAGAAAATTTTATTTTATTTTGTTTCATGAAGTTTTTTTTTTTTTTTTTTCACAGTTAAATAAATTACATTTTTTAAATTATGTGGCAAACAATTACAAAGCATAACTCTTTAATGCACTAACTCCAAACAGTGATAAATATAATAAAATGTATTGAAAATTATTTATTATTGAAGAAACTTCCTATTTTATCTAAGAACTTTGATGAATATAACTTGCATGAATACAATTTTTTAAACATTACCAAATTATATTTGAATGGAAGAAAAATCGTGATTTTAAATTAATTTATGAAGAATCAATTAAAAATTTTTTTTTTTAATTTTCCATATTATAAAACTGTTGCAAATGAATACAGAAATTTTCTAGTTTTAAAATTTTGAATTTTTCTTATGGATATAAATAATTCACATAATTAAAAAAACTTAATTTTGCAAGTAATCAAAATTTTAGTGCATTTTATAAGATGGCTGAAAGAAAAAAATAAAACTTACCATCTTTGGCATCAGCATTAAGTCTAGTAGGAGTATTTGCTCTACTGCTGGCAGCACTATTATCTGAACCATTCTTTTTGGCTTGTTTCTATATGTAACACATAACGATATAAGCAAAATATGCATTTAAAATTATTATGAATAAGAAAAAAAAAACATTATTAAATAAGTGTAGAATTATAATTTAATAACATACTACTGCTCTAAATATTTTTAAACAAATCCCAAGTTTTTTTTTTTTTTTTTTTTAAGGAAAATAGTTAAAATTACATTTTAAATGAGTACTTACATATTAACATATTATAATAAAATATTTGTTTTACTCCATTAATTTAAGATTTCTTAAAAATTAAATAATTCTCTACAATTTGGAATAAATAAAATTAATAAAACAATTTTATGTATTATTTTAAATTATTCATAATAGTAATTAAATTATTGCCTTTAAAATCCAATATTACATTAATGATGTTAAAAATATCATTAACTGACAAATACCTGTAAAAAGAAAGCATGGACTTTGGTTTCATCCAAGTCTGAGTCTGAAGTTTCAGATGTAGAATCCCCTGAAGAATCTATAAAAAATAGATTAAAATTGCTTAATACCATCAAAATTAAAATTTTAATAACAGATATAATGTCTGGATGAAAAAAAAAAAAAAAAAAACTGTAATTATATAACCATTCTAAAACTGGTTTCTGTAGTTTTCCTTTAAATGATAAAATATAGGCATAAAAGAATCTAATAAAAATAGTTTCTGAATTCCTCTTTTCTTAAAGCAAAAATATAATCTGAAAACTCAACTACTATTAATTAAAAGATAGTTTAAAATACAATAAGTCAGATTATAAAACAGAAGAAAATTCATCACACTAATGTAAAAACCTTTCTCAATAATGCATATGGCTTATGAAAATCTGCAAGAATGTTAACATTTTAACAAAGGGAACTACTATAATATATCAACATTACCCCTTAAAGGGTAAAATTCATCATGTTATTGAAAAACATGGAAATATTTAAAAAGAGACAGCCAAGAATCTTGCCAAAGTACACAATTTATCATTTTTAATGGACTAATAATGAAAAATAATTAAAAATTCTTTTTTTCTCTGAATTTAATCTTTCTTGATTTTCAATCCTAATTCATTTTTGCTAATTTTCTTCTACTTAATAGCTTATACTAGCATTATGAAAAACAATTTATTTAAATATACATTATATAGATTGGTAAATATCCTTAAATATTGAAAAAAAAAATGTTTTTAGTAAAACTTTCTTATTTCACTTCCTTTGTCATTATTTAATTCATCAATATATATAAAGCATAAGAACAAAATTACATGGTTTAAATACATCAAAATGTAAATGTTTTTACTGACCTCCACCTTTTCCTTCTTTCTTCTTTTTTGTCTTCTGTGTCTCGGGAGGTTTCTCTTGTTCAGGATTTTCTTCCTCTTCCTTATTTTCTTCTTCCTCCTCCTCTTCTTCTTCTGAAGCATCTAATTTACGAAGAGCTTCTTCATCTTCTACTCCTTTCAATTCCCTGTTGGCCTTTTCATCTGGCAGTTCTTCTTCAGAACTTTATATATAAATTGTTATACAAGAAAGATCGCTATTTTAAAAGTCTTGCATAAAAGAAAGAAAAGAGCTACTAATGTAATTTGATAGTTTAATAAATTATTTAAATATCTAAATAATTTATTAAATAAGCCTAGTTACAAAATAAAGCTTTTACAATGCAAGAATAATTTTGACAAGAAGTTTAACTTCTGGAAATATAATTAATCACATCTTAAAGACATTTGATCACATAATATCAGTATATCTAAATTAATAATTAAAATTAGATATGATATATAAAATGATTTAAATATGTTAAGATTATTTAAGTATAATTCTGTTTGAATAAGGATTATAAATGAACTTTATAAAAACAAATTTTGACCCATATTAATTAAAACAAAGGAATTACTTAAAATTAAATACAAGAATCTGTTATGCAGTAATATCAATAATGCATTATGTATAGAATTATTACAGGTGATTTTTTTCTTTATAAAAATCATAATCTAATTATATTGTTATATTTTAAAGTGATTTTTTTTTCCCCCCCAAACTTATACAAAATTTTAAAACGTCTATTAATAATTTTAACAATTTATATTTATTTCATTATAATTATCATCATAAATTCAATTTCAATTAACTGTCAACTTTTGAAGATACCTAATGTTTTTAAAAGGAATAAAAGTAATTCTTAGAAAGAAATTTACAAAAAAAGATTGCATTAAAAAGCTAATTTTATTTTGACATTCATTTTATTTTTGTTTACATTTTAAATATATGTTAGGTACTGATGGAAAATAAAATTTCAACAAGAAATAGCTAGATAGTGAGATACAACATCTAGAAGTTGATTACAAATATAAAATATAATGCATATAGTAATAATACAATATTAGGAAGTAAATATTCCAAATATTGTAACAATATTGGGAAGACATGTTCAACCCTATTTAGAAAAATAATAAATATTTCTGCAATGACTAAAGTAAAATAGTTGTCTATATTATCTTTAAATAACAAAAAAGAAAACTAAACGCAAGAATTTTTGAATGAAGAATTATCTTTTTTCTACTGTTTTTTGGGACAGTGATGGGAAACACGGGATTGCTAATATACAAGTAACAAAAACTTTTTTTGTATTATTAATTTTGGTTGTTATTAAATACACTAATGTAGAAAGAAGAGTTAAAAACTATTACCTTGAGGAACCAGTAATGTAATCCACTTCACGATCATCAAAATCTCCTTCATCACTTTCTTCACGACCTTCTTCTTCAACCTTTTCTTTCTTTTTCTTATCTTTACCTTTTTTGGCAGGTTTTTTAACTGAAGAATCTTCCTCTTCTTCATCTTCTCCACCTTCCGAGTCACTGGAATCCTTTGCCCAATCGTCCATGTCAGAAATTTTCTGAAATAAGACATTTTTTTTTTTTATTATTTTTTTATTTTAAGAAAAATTATTACTAGGGGAACTAAAAAATATCATAGCTATTGAATTAGATAAAATTTTAAAATATCTTCAAGAGAAATCTTCCAAAAGACTAGAAATACAATATAATTTTGAGCATAGGCAAAAAAGCAAGATCAGATTGAAAGCTATGATTATAGAGACATTAATCTTTCAACAGCAATGGGACATCATATAAGAAACAAATTTTTAATTTGCAATAAATTATGAAAAACACAAGGAATTTAGAATCAATATAAATTGTCTTTTTTAACATTTTCAAAATTGTTTATAATTGCCCGAGGAGATGACTCTTTAAAATAATGATAAATTTTGGGATAACTGAAAAACTATTCTAGTAAAAACAAAAACATATTATAGGTATTGTTATTTATTAAATTTCTTTGATAAATTTGCATCTAATAAATCCTCATTTGAATAAATAATTTTAATATTTCCAGATTTAAAATTATTTAATTATTTATTTATGCCATTGAAGTTTAGTTGACAATAATAAGAACTAGTCTTACCAAGGCTTATATTAGAATAAATAATTACAGATACTGCGACTGAGGGAAGGTTTTTTTTTTTTTTTTTTCAGCCAAGTTTAATTTATATTTTTATGAAAGATGCTTACAAAATCTTTAGCCGATTTTTTGCTATTTTTACTGGCTGGCTTTTCACCTTCAACTTCCTCCTCTTCAGCATTTTCATTTTGAAGTCTTTTCTTAACCATAATAGAAAAGTAATTCAATACTTTATCTCTCCTAGGAAGGAAAAAACGAAGAATGTAATGAAATACATTAATAAGCGAAAAGAGAAACCTGTACTAATTTTTACATGAAAAATATCAATAATTTCTTTTAAATGTTGTTAATGATGGCATAAAAATTTATAAAGAATTGTAAGAAATTTTATAGATTACATTTTTTTGAAATAAAATATAAGATCACAAAATAAATAGCCAATCATTTTTTATTGCATATTTATTAAATAAGACTAATATCAAGGAATTTGCATTTATATAAAGAACTCAACAATATTAACAATGTCTTAATAGAATATAATTACAAAAGAGTATTTTAATCTTTTAATTTATTTGTCGCAAAGCACTCTACTCTTCATGTGATAAAAAAAAAAAAAAAAAAATGTGAATTACAATACGGATAAGTGGTTTTTCGCAAGATGACTGGATAAGTCAAAATGTATCTAATGACATATTTTGATAACATGAAAGAGACAAAAATAAGTTGATAAGGTTATATTAGTCATTAATATTGGTAACTTAGATTAGTCATTTAGAGTTGGTAAGGCATAGGAGAATAGCATTTCGGATAACTTGTTTTATATAGAAAAAAATTGAATAACACGACAGAACCTCCTGATTGTTAATAATCAAGACAAAAGCATATACAAAATTTTAATAACAAGAGCTAATTTGATTGAATTTTGCATTAATCTGCAATACATAAACCATCTGGAATTTTTCTTTTCCTTTAATACTAATTCATCAAAACTAATAAAAAAAGGAGAGAAGTGTAATGAATTTTAAATTTAATTTCTTTAAATAGTAATTTTACAAAAAAATATTCTAAATATATGTTAATATATTAGCTTAAATAGTGAAATTTATTTCTTTTAATAATTAAAATTGATGGATAAACATTTTGCTCTATTAAAATATTCATTGACATGTTACACATTGGACACTGATTTATATATACAATAGATGCGCTGAAACACTTCTTACTTTTGTACAGCATTAGTGATAATACAAATTTCAATAAGGGAATGATATAACAATTTCAATAAGAAATTAATAAACATCAATAAGAAAATTAAAAATTAACATTATTTAAGACAATTTAGATTTGGAGCAATTGTTTATCCATCAACAAATCAAATTACCTCCCAAATTCTTCTTCAGCCTCCTCTGCACTTAAAGCTTTGTATCGCTGAATGGGGGTGAAATTGTACCATTCTGCAACTGGATAAGCTTCAAAGGTTCCATCAGTAGCTTGAGTGAAAACATAATAAGAAGTGTTTTCTGTAACTCCACCTTCCCGAATACCTTTGTATCTAAATGAAATTAGAAAGAAATTAAATTTTACAATATTAAAATTCAAGACAATTAAGCAATACTAATTTTAGCATGATATTTACTTTACAAATTTTACATTTTTATTAATATAAATTTTAAGCCTGAAATAAACGAAATATAAATCAGAGATTAAAAACAAATGTTTATTATTAAACTTTGATTTTTTTAAATAGTTGATAAGATATATAAAAAGTATATATATTTCTTATAATACAAAAAGTTTTGCATTCCATTCTTAATTTCTCTTTTCCTAGGAATGATAATTTTCTATTCTATAAGAAAAATATTTCAATTACATTGCAACTTACAGAAATTTTTGCTAGCATATTATAAGAATATTTATTTTAAGAAAATTTCAGTTAAATGATGAATTTCTTAGGTACTTACCAATTAACGCTCACTCGTTAGAGATTTTAGAGAAACATCTCTTTCCACCAAATAACAATAAATCACACTAAGATAAAGCATAAATGCAAAACAAAATGGATTGAGAGATATATACTAATAAAGTATGTTAATTTTTAAAAAAGGAATAAATGAAAATTAAGAAAAAGTTTCAAGAAATAGGCATGCAACTATTTTTGCATTTATAGTAAAATTTTTTGGTACTTATAAATTAAATCTCCCTCATAAATGTTTAAGACAAGATTTTCTGATGACAAAAGGTATTCTTGTATTTGGCTTACTATTAACCTAAGATAAACAGGCACTCATCAAAAGTACCATTTATTTTTATTGCATTCTAATAAAAGATCAGGGGATTATATATTCATTAAGATAATTTTTTTAGGTATAATTTAAAATAACTTTTATTTGAATGAAAGAAATAATCAGTACATGCTTACATTTAATCACCATTGAACAGACATTTCAATAGTGATCAAATAACACCTAATATTTGGAAAAAAAAAATTACTTCGCCAAATATTGATATTTCATTATTTTGCAACATTTTAATAGGTACTATAAGGCATAAACTAGAATAATTTAAGAAACAAATTTTCAATGCACTAGATGTCTTACTTGAAAGGTAGAGCCATCATATTAATTCACTTTCGTTTACTCGTCATCTAAAAATAAAGACGATTTATCACTTGATCTTGACAATGTATCTCAGTCCAGAAATGTAAAATTATACAGCATACTGAAATTCCTAATTGCCTTATTTACTGACTAAATGAAATTTAATCATGAACACCTCAATATCATTAGTCCATTTTCTCTTTATTGTGAGTAGTGTTATTGTGTTGCCCTGATTAACAATTTTATCTGGTAGCCAAAAGTTGTGCCAGTTTTTTACATTAGTGCTGAAACTGTTGCTTGTACTTTCTACGAAATATGGATTACACATTTTGGTGTTCTATCATGCACTATGATCAATCCAGGACAACAGCTCCAATTTTTTTTTTTTGATGGCAATAAGAGTTTCAAGCCAAAAAATTATGGGAAATAAAGTAAGTAATATTTGCATACTATCATCTACAAGGTAATGGATTCATTGGATGCGCTGATCAATGAAAGATAGGTTGACAATTGCATTTAAAGAAAACTTGGAAGTTATCATTCATATATGGAACAAGAGAACTTTTTGAAAAAAACACCAGATGCTTCACCCAAACAATTAGAAAAAAAATTAAAAACATGTATCTGACTATCTCTACACATTTTGTCATGGTGGTAAATTTATCTACATTTACCTTCAACTATGTGACTGCTTACATGCATTCATGCGATATACTTGCTTTCTAGCCTCAACCATTTCATTGCATTCAAAGCTACAGAAGATAAAAAAAATGTTAGTTTGTGACATCAGAACTTCCATACAGGAAAATTCTGAGCAACAAGCTGCTCCACTACATGGCAAATCATTTGGCATTTTAATCAGGTGGCTAGATTCCCAGCCAAATAACAAATGCTGCTCCTACCAAGATGGCAATACTAACTAGGAAATGCTTTGGTAATCAGAACTTAATTGCTTGTAGCAGCAGAAAAAGAATGACCATGCTTGTGGTTGGATTATTTATGTCAAATTTGTTAAAGTTCTAATAAATTAAAACTATATATGAGTGATAGTTTACAATTTGATTTTTCATAACAAAATGTTGAACATGCACTTCACATTCATGAACCAAATTTGATTAATCTACAAATCTCACTTTTCCATTATATAATTGGTTTTCTTTGAAAATTACTTTTATAAATATTACAAAAATGCAAATTTTATATTTATTATGAAATTCATAAAGAGAAGAAAAGAAATCTTGTTGCTTTTTTACACCAACTATATGAAATATTCTTATTCTTAGTATTCTTCAAATGATATGAGAAATTTTAAGAATTATAATAATTTTTTTCTTTTTTTTTTTTCAATGGAACATCTACTACAGAAATAATGTTTAACACTATTAAATCTTGCACAGAATTTTTTTTTATAAAGAATACTTGTATATATCAATACTTAAAAAACTTTTAGATATAATTGTAAATTATGTAATTAGTTTTTTTTTATAAATAAAATTAACAATTTAAACAGTAAAAAAGGATTATTAGTATTATTTCATTGGCTACTTGTACCAATATAACACACTTGAAAAAGAAAAAGAAAATTTGGAAAACAAACGAAATAGTTTGAAAAGGAAATTTTTTTTAATAGTTTTGGAATGATCTGAATGATTACTGGACTTCAAGATCTATAATGTTATAAATGGATAGTGCATGAATTAATTTTATTAGTTTTCATACTTTGCCTACAATAAGTTTAATTGTAAATGATTTTATGTTTTATAATTTTAAAGGAAGAATTTATTAAAAAAAAAAATTTTTAATAATTAAAATATAAATAATTTTTAATATATAGTCTTTAAGAAATAATTCCTTATAACAAATTTTTGTTTAATTTCAGATCAGATTAAAATTATAAATAAACTATAACACAAACAAATATATATATATAGCTTTTTTAAATACTTTTAATGAAATAAAATATAAAAATAGGTACTAATGTAATAGCTTTTTCTAAGGAGATAGAGTTTGAGCGATATTTTAAATTAGATCAAATTACTTACTTTTTCCATTTTTGCCATTTAATTTTAATAGCCAAGGTTGATCTTCAGCATTATATTTTTTTGAAACGATACCATATTTTTTACGTCGAGATTCTTCTCTTTGTTCACGGCCAAATTCACTTCCAGCACCATATTTTGGTGTGTCTTCATCAGCTTTGAATTCTTTTAAGTTATTCTCTCTTTCCATTTTCACCTAAAATAAGCCATAAATTTTTATTTCAAAAGTGTTCGTTATCTTTTTATTAAAAGTTAATAAGTGCAACTAATTGTAGAATTATCCAATACCTGACTCCATTTAGTCACATCTACTTTTTGGGAGTGGGTAAAACGCATAACATTGAAACATTTTGATTTATTCCTAGAATATATACAAATATATATAAGAGAACAATATATATATACAAGGCAAAACAGCCAACATTTCTGAGTAAAAAAGTCGTAACATATCTTGAAAACAGAATTAAAATAAATTCTGATTCTATAAAAATGTTACATCTTTTAGTATTATTTGCCAGAAAATTAAGAAATATATATATATATAAAATCAAATATTTTGCATTATATATCTTCAACATTATTTTTATCATGGTAAAATTATGCAAGTTTATTTAAAAATTAAATTATAATTAATTATTTAAAAATATCAACTATCCAAATAAAAAAAATTTTAATTCTCTAAATATTTTTTACAATTTTATTAGATTAATGAAAATCTAGTTCATCTGTTAAATTTATCATTTAAGTTCACGGTCCCAATAATCTTGGATAAAGATAAGTATTACTTACTTGGGCATTTTCACAATGTATTCTGTTACAGGGGGTGGATTGTTTGCATTTGCTGCACTCTACAATTAAAAGGAGAATAAATTTGTATTTATTAAAAACATTAAAATAAAATAATGTATCGCAATATGTTTCCTATATTTTAAATTAAATATTTATATAAATTTTACTGTAATGCGATAGTAAATTATTTTATCAATATAAATAAAGCAATTTAAGTTTAAAGAGCTATTATTAATAGTTGAGCTAGAGAATTTGTAAATGTGCTTACAAAAGCCCAAAATTTAGTCCTCAGAGAGATGCTAATTGCTAGCAGATATATTTATGATAAACAAAACAAGATAATTACAAAAGTGATAGCACTGCAACACTGAAATCATAAAGACAATATAGCTTTCATTTTTAAAAATTGAGTAAACAACTGTAAAAAAAAAAAAGTACCACATATTAAAAAAGATTTGATAAATAAAAAAAAAAAAAAAAAAGTGAATGTTGCAGCAACAGATTTGATACTAGGTGACATTTGATTTAACTAAAATATGATCAATTTGATGATTTAAAAAAAAGCTCTTATTCAATTCCGTGTTATTTGAGAAATTTTTTCATAATTTTCTTATTATTTTTGCATTCACAAAATATGTTGATGTTATGTAATCTTCAAGAGCAATATTTTACTAATCTTAGGTTTAAGATATTTTTAATCCATTATAATAGACACAAAATAATTACTATTTGAAAGTAAAATTTAAAAGTTTTTCACTATGCAGCAATTTATTCATTGCTTCAGTTTTATAAAAATGTGTTACTTGTAGTGCTAGACAGCAATTTTGAAATTTAATTTATTTTTTACACTTTTCCCTTCAGTTTTAATTCATTTAAATATATCACACATATAAAATATAAATAATTATACCAATGAATGATAATTTCATATTTTGTTAATGTGAATATATATGGATGTTAATGATTAATATTAAAATTTACTACTGTAAGTAATATAATTTGAATACAATTAAGATAGACTTCCAAGTTTAACAAAAATATCAAAATATTCATGAAGGAATCACATTGATAATAATTATATCTTATAAATAAATAAGTACTCATATTTGTTGTTACTTGCATTATGAAGATTTTTTTCTTCAAAAATAACCACTGACATTTTTAAGATAACACATCTGAAAATTTTCTTGATGGAATTGGCAATGGAATTTTGGTAAAAATAAGTCCATATCTACTCATCACAGAGATATTACTTTTTAGTTTCTATAAAATTATGACACAGTCAGTAACTTATTAAATATTACCATGGCCTATATCTCAAAAGTTGTTTTTATGCTTTTAATAATAGCATGTTTAACATCCTCTCCAAGACATTTTAACTGAATAGTTATTTTACACTAATTGTGCTTTTTTTCTGACAAATTCCAAAGACACAACATAAATGATAAAAATGTTTTCAAACACAGAAAAGTCTTCGATTAGTTACAAATAAAAAATATAGAAATTTTATTTTTAGTTAATTTAAATAATATATTAGGCATTTAATAAAAAAATAATAAATTTTCTTTGAAAATTGTATACTAAAACAATTTCAAATTATTACTTTTTGCACACAGATGTGATCTTAATGAAAGAATTATAGTTATTAGGAAAAATAATGTGAAGCGTGAAAGACTTGAAAACATAAATGAAAAAAATGCTTTACCGAAGCAGCAGAATTTTGATTCGAAGCCATTTTTTTTTTCACTGAAAATATTAATAAAAATGTTTAAATAAAAATCTTCTGAATTATGATATTTTCCTGAAATCTGTAGTACATTTTATCTAAAACATAGCTAAGTTTGACAAGAAACAATAAGTATGTCAATATAGAAAAGTTTAACAACTTCGTAGCGGTGTCAAGATGAATGAAAACACAAATAAGCTTGTTGCCAGTTATTATATGAATTATATTAGCAGCAATAGAAAAATAGTCGTAGGCTTAACGGAGTACCTTGGTCGCGTAGCGAGTGTTACCTTATTTCTATAGAAGATACTGGATTATACATTGCTTCGGTCTAGAGCAGGGATGGGCAAACTACGGCCTGCGGGCCTGCCGGAAGGTTCTGTCCGGCCCTCGGATAGAATTTTAATTTGTCGGCCGGGCAACTTAAAAGATATATATTATATATCTCTCTCCTTTTATTTTGATGAAAGATTATTTTTTTTTCTTCCTTTTTTTTCAAAGACCTGATGATATTTTTGTTATCTCTATTTTTGTTCCACAAAACATAAATCGACGGAAAAGCAGGCACAGAGAGCTTTCAATCGGTAAAGTGTTAAAAACGGAAGTTCTTTTTGTTAGTTATAGCTGTAGATTGGCGTCAACAAGTTAGAGTTTTACAAATCATTATCGAAAGTAAGTTTTCCAAATTTAATATTTCATGCCCAGAAATATAAATGTTATGTTTGCTTCATCTTATATAAGTGAGTAAGTGTTTTCGACTATGAACCTTAGAAATAATTATTTCAGAAGTAGACTGACAGATGAGCAATTAGACTCGTTCCTTAAAATCAATACATCTCACTTCGAACCTCAATATAAGGAACTTTTAAAAATGAAATCGCAATTTCTTTCATCTCTCTTAATATATTTAACTTGTATAGTGTTTTTCAAATTTTAGAAAAATTTATCTAAGCCCGAAAACTTTTTTTTTATTTTCGATTTTTGGCTCGCGACCGAAAAAATTTGCCCATCCCTAGTCTAGAGTCTAGACAAATGGAAATATAGTGATTGCTTTGCTAAACAATCAATAAATATTAGGTGCTTATCCTTTTTCGATTTTGTGGAATTTTATTTCTTGTTTAATCTGCTAGAAATCCATTCATAATCCATTTTCAGTTATTGAATCCAGAACATGAAAATGTTGATGACAGGTGCTGAAATATATAATGCAGTTTCAGATTCACTTTTCACAATCTATTTTCACATTTTCAGAAAAAAACTGAGATCAAAATTATTAGTGAGGTAAAGACTCGATGCAGATGAATTAATGGGAAGTATAGGGGGCAACTAGGGATCGACAATTCTGATTGACTTTTGAGAGAACCAATTTTATTCCATGTACAGAAGGCGAGTACTCGGCAATACCTTTATTGGAAGTCGAAGTCTGAGAATTTGGTTTAGAACGAACCATAACTCCGCAGTAAAAAATAATATCTGGTACTAGACTTTATTCAGCAAAAGTGCTCCTTGAAAAGTGTTAAATGAAAAAGCAACATTTTTATGATCATATGTAATATGTAAGCTATGCAATATTCGAGTTTTGAAATAAAGATATATTTCTGTAGATTTGAGGTAGTGTTGCCGCTATATTATTATTTTATTATTAATATAATGTATATCCACTTTTATAAAAAAAGTTCATTATTTTTTCACCATCATGTTAATGAAATTAGACTATATTTTTATGCTGCATTTATGAAAATTATTTCCTTTCAAATTTCAAAAATGTACTTATAAGAATAAAAAAAAAAAAATGTTATAGAAAACTATTTGTAGTGAAAAAGCGATAATAAATAAAGTAAAATAGCCTAAAACTTTTTAAATGCTACATTAAAAATTAAAAAAAAAAAAATTGAAAAATTTTTTATCAAAATAAATTTTTATGTAATTCTGTTTCTGATTTTCTTTTATTCTTTTTTTTGCTTTTGTATTTCAGATTTGTCTTTATTTATGTTTTTTCTTATTTAGAATATATATATTTTTCGCTTTTTCTTTTACATTGCTTTTATGTACGTTTTATTTACTTACATAAATTTTTTTTAGAAACAAGAATTTTAAAATGAATGTTTAATGACGCGTTTAATTTCAGATTTCCTTATTTTAAGCAGGTGAAATTAAAACATCAAAAGTTAATATTCTGTTAATGATATTTTTTTTGAGATTTACATTTCTTTTAATTAAAAACTGAGGAATCATATCTTAAGAGTGAAAAAATAAAATATTTCGCTAGAACAAATATATCTATATAGCACGAGAAAAAAATAAAATATGATTTATAAAAACAAAGTTAAATAAGCATATACATTTCATTTATTTATTACGAATAAATTGCATAAAGTTAAAATTATTATTTATTTTTTTTTTTACATGCAACTGATTTCATCAACATTTTCAATTTTGAAATTTTTGTTATTTTTAATTTTTAATTTTACCGCTATGTTTTAACATTTTACAGTGAAGGAGCTAGTGACCGCTACCACGGACAGGGGATCTCTGTGTTAATCTACAATAAGAGTTAAAAATTATTTGATAAGCATCTTTAAAAGCAATTCAGAAAGTTTTATTTCTCGATATGTTCAAGAACATTTTTAAGTGTAAAAATTCACGATTGTAAATGCTTCAAAATCATTATAAAAGTTTGTTTCGTTCTTATCCCAATTGGTGAGGCAACAACATGTAGACCAAATCAGAATCCGTTTGGTCTCATGGAAGGAGGAAAGGAAGAGAGACGGCTTATGTTGTGATGGAGAACCCGTAGGTAGAAGTCTGACGCATTTCTGTGGCGCTGAAGAAAGACGGCAGTGCCTTCCGGGGAAGACTTTCATTGGGAATTTCCCTTATTTGCGTATCTTATGGGAGAAAATCTGAAAACTCCCAGTAGGTAGTTCGACTCACAGTTTTTGTCTCCTTGTTTTTTGAAACAGTGTCTACAACAAACCCGCCACGGTTGAATCTCTGGCCTAATGCTCACCAGCTGCGCGCGTTGCCACTGAGCCAAGTATCGAGCGTAGAAAATTCTAAATAATGCTATAAAACAGCACAGTTCCAGTTGGATTAGAGATGATGATCGAAAGTAAATGTGACTGATAATAAAATCAAGTGACAAAAATTAGACACAAAATGCTCTATAAATTGTTCTACGACTTCTGTTGAAGTTAAGACAATTGCTAAAATTTACAGGTCATGATTTAAACAAAATTCAAATTTCTTTTTTCATTCGATACAGAAAGCCATAATAAATTTATGTTTGTTTTGAAACTAAGATAAGTTTTAGTTAATTTTAAGTTTAACTTAAGTAAGTTAAGTTTAAGTTTAAGGTAGTTGGAAGTAAACTACCAAAGTTTTCAGGTACAGGCACCCTGCACGTACCTGAGTATCGGATTTTCGGCTAAGAAGTGAAATCTTTCCAGGAATCAATTATATGAGTTAAATGTGTTAAATATTGTATGCCTGTAATTGCATGTGTGTGTTGTTCGTGCGCATGTAAATAAAACCGAGTTCTCGAACCTGTGCCTCGTGTAACTCAACCCAACCACATTAAGTTACAATCCAATTACCCAATTAGCACACTACGCTTTTAATGTTGCCCATTTTGATATATTTCATACTATAATTTTTTTTGAGAGTCTGAATGGCCGAGTGGCTAGCGCTCTGGCGCTCGGTACCACAGGTTTCGGGTTCGAGTCAAGGTTGTGCCATGGATGTTTGTAGTGGTTCGGAATCCACTTTTTAAACCGTAGGTCCCGGTCCTAATAAGATCGTAGAGAGTTGCGGGGGCATTGTTACTCCACGTCCGTATCTTCAAGGTACGCGCGCCCCCTGGGTAATACAAAGTGAGTAACGTCTGTGTGCTTGCCTTAAGGCATCTAAAACCAAGCTGTCTAAGTGTTTGCCAGCTGCATTGGAACAAAATATAATAATAATAATAATTTTTTTGAAATAAAATGAAACTGTTGATGATTTACAATTGGTAATTATGTAGCCCCGAAAATGACAATTGAATTGTAAGCTATTTATATTTCTTTTTATCTTATACATTTTCAAGCCTTTTAATTTGTTTTAATGCTATAAATTACATCCTCGTTAGTTACTTGAAGCTTCACGTTATCTTTTTGATATTTCTTATCGTTGTACCTGTTAAAGGCGTTTTTATGCTGCATGTTTCAGTTTACTGTCACGATATATTTAATGGTGGAGGTTTCGGGTTCGAGTCACGGCTTTGCCATGGATGTTTGTAGTGGTTCGGAATCCACTTTAAACCGTAGGTCTCGGTCCTATAGGATCGTAGAGCGTTGCGGGGGCACTGTTACTCCCGCGTCCGTGGCTTATCTTCAAATTACACTCGCTTTCTGGGTAATGCAAAGTGGTATGTCTGAGTAGCGCTTGCCTTAAGGCATCCAATACAAAGCTGTCTAAGTGTTTGCTAGCTGCATTAGAAATATATATATATATATATATATATATATATATTTAATGGCGGAGTACAACCTTGCAAAGATAAAATTGCGCCTGAGAGAGTGTATTTGCGACAATAGAGGGCTTATTATACTGTCAATTTAGGAATACTTATTTGATTTCGAAAAATCGATTAGTTGCGACTGAGCATGAGAAGACAATTTTTGATCCTCATTACGGACCTGCCCATAATTAGTGGACAGGACAGAAAATGCATGGATTAAGTGCGATCAGGAGGTCAGTTTTGTGTGACGGGAGAAATGATCCTCCTCTAAAACCAATGAGGTTCGAAAGACAGTTCTCTAAATGAATGTGCTGACCAATTATTGAGAATCAACAACGGTTTAAAAAGGGAAAAAATAAAAATCGAGATGATCATTAGAAATAGAAAGAGAGAGATGGTGGATTACTTCACTAAATTAAATCCGTATGTCAAAGAATCAGTGAATCCGGACTCCAAAATCTAAAAAGATGAGAAAAGAAATGGAAAAAAAGAATTCTAAGTGATGGCCAGCCCCCAATAGAAGACCCAAGAGCTGAATGATTACTCATGTGCCAGCAAGACGGTGTGAATGCCCTCCGCAGCATCAAAAGAGACAGACCCCAACGATTTTTTACCATCTCTCTGACAAGTCTCTATATACGTGGACTAATTTTTCGAAATAAATTTTTGTTATTGTTGTTTGTTGTTTCTTATTCCACTTGGTAGGCCAAGCCCACGAGCTCATACGTACTCATGGTTGAAGGGGAAGGAAGCAGCTTCTGTTGTGATGGAGCACCCGTAGGTAGAAGTCTGACTTTGGCTCCGTGACGCTCTTACAGTCATAGGAGACCGGAACCTACGGCTTAAAGTGGATCCGAACCACTACAAACATCCATGGCACCGCCGGGATTCGAACCCGAAACCTGTGGCACCGAGCGCCAGAGCGCTAGACACTCGGTCATTCAGGTCCCAAATTTGTGAATGCCAACGGCACTCGGTGTTCCCAGGTGGTCACCCACCCAAGTACTGACCGTGTCCAATGATGCTTGACTTCGGTGATCTAACGAGAACCGGTATATTCACCATGGTATGGCCGTTGGCTTAAATAAATTTTTATTTGGTAGAACCTCAATGCTTTGCAGTGCACAGTTAAAAACTAAGTCTGAAATTTTACGACTTCTCAAAATTTTCGCCATAAGAGTGGAAATGAATGTGAATATTAATTGTAAATCCTACTATTTATTATAAGCAGTCTATTGAATGTACAACGAACATCTGTTATAAAATTTTTATTGGGTGCTTGTTAATTGGTCTGCCTTTTGACATTTTGAACGCCATGTGCTACTTTATACATTCTAGAACAGGGATGGGCAAACTACGGCCCTCCGGAAGGTTCTATCCGGTCCGCGGATAGAATTTTAATTTGCCGGTCGAGGCAAATTAAAAGAAATATTTTTTTCTAATGCAGCTGGCAAACACTTAGGCAGCTTGGTCGCCTTAAGGCAAGCGCTGCACAGACATTACTCACTTTGCATTACCCAGGGGCGCGTGTAACTTGAAGATAAGCCGCGGACGCGGAGGGACATGCCCCCGCAACGCTCTACGATCTATTAGACCGGGACCTACGGTTTAAAATGGATTCGAACCAATTACAAAAATCCATGGCACGGCCGGGACTCGAACCCGAAACCTGTGGCACCAGAGCCATAACCACTCGGCCATTCAGGCCCTTATTAAAAGAAATATATATTTATATATTACATATCCATCCCCTTTTCTACTTTGATTAAACATTTTTTTCTTCCTTTGTTTTCAAAGGACTGATGATCTTTTACTTTCTCTATTTTTGTTCTACGAAACATAAATCGACGGAAATAGCAAGGATAAACAGCTTTCAATCAGTAAAGTGTTAAAAGTGGAAGCTCTTTGTAAGTTATATCTGTAGACTGGCGAAAAACAAGAGTTATCTCTTTCTCGGGGAGAGATATATGGGAATCCAATATAGGTGAATTAGACCTCACATGTGGCAGATTGCGCATTTTAGCTCCAGCCAGAGCCTTTCTCTTGACGCGATTTCTAATATTATTGATTGCGTATAGAAAGATTGCGAACATATAGCATCATTGGGAATAGTGGTGAAATTATTAAAAGTATAGTGCAGCTAATGCTTGTTTGGGTTATTCGTAAAATATTTCAACTCCAAAATGTCTACTAACAAAACGTAAAAGTTGATTCAGGGTGCCGTGCTTTTAATGATGAATGGACCTGGAAATATTTTTATACAGTTGTCAAGGATAAACCAGCGTGTCTCATCACAAATTCATTCATGTCATTAACATATTTAAATTGAAATACTTTTATATTGTTTTTAAAATTTTAGAAAATTTATCTTGGCCCGCCAAACTTTTTTTCTTTCGATTTTTGACCCGCGAAAAGTTTGCCCATTCTTGTTCTAGAAGTAATATGTTTATTTTTATTATGAGTTGATGACCAATATAAGAACTGTAGGTGTAAAAAATAGGTTAGTTATATTTAATTCAGAAAAAAGGCTAATTGCCTAAAATATAAATAAATAAACTCATTTTTATTTTAAAAAAGTGTTTTGAATAATGTATTTCATGAGTTCATCATATTCATAATTATTGACATGTGGCATTAATACTACCACAAATTTATTAACCAAAGAAACCGATTGCAAATAGTGAATAGCAGTGATTTAAAGATACTTTTGAAGAAAATAAAGTGGAGGATGAATTAATTATTAGAATGCACCAATTCATCTTTATCTTTAGGGTCATTTTTAATTTTCGTCATTCGTAAGTAATTCGTGTTCGTAATTTCTATTTCCACATTATTGTTTGTTATATTATGTGGGTAATGCGAGGATTTTAATAAATAATTCTATAATTTCAAGGTGTCTTTTATTTATAGCATCTTTGTTTACGATATCTTAAGACATACGTAAATGAATAGATGCATATAATATTTAAATTTCACTAAATGTTTAGCACTATTTTATTTTATTCAAAAGCATGTTTAAGGTTCGGTTTTGGATCTATTACGTATGTTATAATATTTCTTGCATTGGAACAAAATATATTCCTGGGTTTCTGGTGTATTCTAGAATGGACACGAACGAGACGAAGCTAGACCAAAACTATAAAATTTAGTGTTTGATGGAAATGTTTTTGTGCGAAATTTAGAAACTAGGACGTCATCTCTTCAATTTGTAAGAAGATTGGTTTTGAATGTGACTCTACGGTCATCTTGTGTACACTTTTAGACTTAACAGATCATTTGAAGAAGAAGTCGGTTAAAAGATTTAAATGAATAAATTTCAGAGCGTATTTTTCGCTTATCTAATGTTTTTTGTAGTATCTTCTGTTTTTGTTGAAATATTTTTTTTTGTTCAAATGCAGCTGGTAAACACTTATACAGTTGACATGGATGCCTTAAGGCAAGCGCCGCACCGATGTTACTCACCTCACTACCCAGGACGTGCGTGTAGCTTGAAGATAAGCTAAGGACGCGAAATAACACTACCCCGCAATGCTCTACGATCATGTTAGACCAGGACCTACGGTTTAAAGTGGATTCAAACCACTACAAACATCCATGGCACCGCCGGGACTCGAACCCGAAACCTGTGGTACTTTTTGTTGAAATATTAGGTGCTCTATAGATATTCAATGAAAATCAATTATGTCGGTTGCTAATATTGGTAAATAATCTGTTAATTCCTTCAATGTGATGCCAACATACCCTGGTGAAATGAGGAATTCTATAGTGAAATGGTATTTAGGAGAATAAAAGTTGATTACAGTGAAATTTTTTTTTTTTTTGTGGAAGATGAACTGGATGATTCCTTTTTCAGACCGGGGGAGGGGGGCGTGAGATAATTCCAATCAAAAAGCTATTAAAAGTCGTCCTCATCATGTATTATCGGGTTGATGTATTTTATAAATTAATTTCTTATCTTTAAAAGGAGTGGTAGTAGTTGTATTGACGGAAGCTTGATTGATATTAATTGCTTGATTAAGGGAGATTAGTAATGCAGTGATAGTCTTCGTCAGCTCTTTGATCGATTCTTTAAATAAAACGATCTGTGCGTGACCCATGTTTGCAATCCATTTTGAATTTTTAAGGATTGCTGAGTTAACAATTGAATAAGATCTTCTTTTATGATATAATTAAACGAGGACGTACTGTTTACTTGGATTTTGTATGCAAAAGAGATTTTTAGAAATTCTATATAGCCTCCTAGTTATTGACGGTTGAGAGATTTGTATTTTAAAAGAACTTTCCTCTGCCGTAAGTTTAGTGCAGCTGTTGGACATTGCCTCATGTTCTTCATGCAATTAACTCATTTAAGAATTTTGGTTGAACGTGACTGAGATGCTCTGTATAATTCACAAATAACAAGATTTTTCCAAGATGGGTTGGATATATGAAAAAAAAAATGACACTGACAGAAACTGAAGGGGTTTGTAAAAAAAAAGAGGTTTTCTATTGCGTATTGTCATAATTTGAAGTGCTCTGGTAAAATTATTCCTAATATGATGACTAAAACTGATTATTGAAAGGTTTGGTGTAGCTCTTTCGCTCACAAATCTTCAGAATTCTACTATGGCAAAACTGTTTTCTTTTTTTAGTTCTTTTTCGAGTTCTTCAAAGTAGATATCAGTGGGAATATTATAGAGTAAGATTCGGGCTGTGATTTCTCTGGGTAAAAGACATGCAGGAATTCGTACACCCATAATAGCTTTTATATTTGGTAGTTCACTGGCACTGTCATAATGATCAATAGAAATGATTAATTTAGCTTTTATTTTGATATGCATGTGATCGATGTATTTTAGGATGGCGACTTTTGACGACAATTTAATATTTTAGGATACATTTTTGGACATCGATCCATTTGGTACTGCAAGCACGACAGTAAAAGATCTCGCACCTTAATTGAATGCTAACTGTAGGTCTGTTTGAATGTCACTATGAATCGGTAACTAAAGATCACCAGAAGAACTAAACTAGATTTAATTAGAGAGCAAAGTAACGCCCACCAAATTTGTCTCTAAAAACTCGTTCCACTCAAAATGTAAAACTCGCCCCACTCAAAATGTAAAACTCGCCCTTACTATATTGAACGTTCTGGGCCGGATTTGGATGAAAAGAGGCCCTAGGCTATTTCACTTATGAGGTCCTTTCACCTCCCATTTTTTTTAAAGTTTGTAAATTACATGAGAGACAATAAAATACATCATTACTGTGATATACACTCAAGAGCCAAAACATTATGACCACCCCTACATTTTGCAATGAACTCGCCTGGATGACGTGGAAGGCACGTGATCAGCTGGAAGTGGTATTTGACTGCTGCTGGAGAGTCTGAAGAATCATTCTTTCACTTAGTTCTGTGTGTGATGGGAAAGGCTGCGGATCTAAGCGACTTTGATAGAGGGTAGATTGTAATGGCTCGAAGGCTCGGAACAAGTATTTCCGAAACTGCACGACTCGTGGGTTGTTCGAGATCTACAGTTGTTAGTACTTATGAAAAGTGGATGAATGACGGTGAAACCAGCAGTAGACGACATGGTGTTGGACGTCCACACGCTATCAAAGAAAAAGGTTGTCGGAGACTGTCTCGCATGGTGAAGCAAAACCGGAGCCAGACAGTGGCTCAGCTGACAGCCCAATACAATGCAGGGCCAAGTAGAATAGTATCGGAGCACACTGTTCAGCAGACACTGTTGGATATGGGGCTACGCAGCAAACGTCCCACTCGTGTGCCTTTGCTGACCAAGCGTCATCGCCAACTGCGCCTGCACTGGGCCCGGGAACATCGGGACTGGTCCATGGATCAGTGGGAGAAAGTTGCTTGGTCAGATGAATCACGGTTTGTCATTCATCACGCAGATGGCCGTGTCAGGATACGCCGTCTTCCAGGCGAACAGTTGCTCCCTCAATGTACAGTAGGTCATACACAGGCCGGTGGTGGCGGTATTATGCTTTGGGGACGTTCTCTTGGGCTTCTCTAGGACCCCCGTGGTTGTAGTAGAGCAGACCATGAATGCTACAGAGTATCTGAACATCATTGCGGACCAGTTGCACCCTTACATGGCCTCTGTTTTCCAGCTGGAAATGGAATGTTCCAACAGGACAACGCCCCTTGTCACAAGGCTAAAATTGTGTTGGAGTGGTACCAGGAACATGATGCTGAATTCCAGTTAATGTCCTGGCGGCCTAACTCACTGGATCACAATCCGATAGAACACATTTGGGATGTCCTGGACGGCAGCTCAGAGTTCAAATACCACCAATTCGCAATATCTCGGATTTGCGTGACCGTTGCTTAAACATCTGGTACAATCTGTCTCCAGCCATCTACCAAGCACTTGTGGCATCCATGCCAAGGCGGGTTGAAGCTGTGTTGCGCGCCAAAGGTGAGCCAACTCGTTATTGACAGGTGGTCATAATGTTTTGGCTTTTGAGTGTATATCAATATGTTAATTGAAACATGTTGTGATTGGTACTAATCTTTATAAAAAATGTGGCACGGATAATAAATAAAAAGTCGAGAACACTTATTTGGCCATTTATTCTCAGCACCATATATATTACCTTAACAATAACTAATTAAACATAACACACAACATTTACAAAGAACCAAAATTCAAATAATAAAAAAACTTTGACTACGAAAATAAAATATGCAATAAAAATTATCATATTTTCTATCAAATTAAATTAAATATATTCAATGTATATTGAAGATTAAAGCAAATTCAATCCGGATAAATTTATTTCATAATAATTCGCATTTAAAGTTTAAGTATGTATTATGTATTATTACGAATTTTAAGTTTTAAACTAAACCAAAAATGAAACTTTTATTCAAACAAATTCCAGATCACAAAAAAAAAAAAAAAAAAAAAAAAATCAAATCAAATGGGCCGAACGCGTTGATCTTAACCAATACAATTTTATGTTTGTTTATTAATCATATGTGTAGAATTTCTCCTTATTTTCAATTCAGTGTTTTATGGTTTCAATTCAGTGTTTTTAGAATAGTGTAATTCTAATTTTGCTAACAATTTGAATGTAGGCCCCTAGGCTGAAGCCTAGTTAACCTATAGGAAAATCTGGCCCTGTGAACATTCAATAAAAATGAAACACTTTGCCAGAGTTTAAGGATGGGGGAGGGTCTTGAAGAACTAAAAAATTATATAAACTAATAGGCGACTTACCTAAATGAATCTGAAACAAAAATAAATAATAAATAGAGAACTAGAAAAAAAGAAAAACCAAACCTCAAACAGGACGAAGCCAGATAAAGTGAACTTAAATTCCTACGCTAACCTCAATGTGTTGATATAATCTGGCAATGATCATTAGAGAAGCCGGGTAGAGAATTGTTGTAAACAAGAAGTAGGAAAAATTAAAAGCTGGCATTTTTATACACTTTGCGTTAGCTGTTAAAAAAACACCGATAATAATCTATTGATTATTTATCAGTGCTCTTATATTTAAATTACCTCTGTACTTCTAATTTAATCCGTTCCGTGATCAAACTCCCCAAGATGCATAAAGTGGTTCTTGGGCTTTGTTGTCTAATTTACATTCTTCATATTGCTATTTGCTCGACTCGCAGTCCTAAAATAGGTATTATTTTATTTAGATTTAACTGTAATTCGAAAACATTGAGATAATTTTAATAATACTTGATTACTGTTTTTTGTTTGTGGATCTGATGTATTTCAAATATTCTAAACTGGTACTTACGGGAATTAAGAGATTAAAAATGTATTTGAAGCGTTCTACGAGCTGTTACTCATTAATTTTTTTTTTTAAATAAGGAAAAAAATTCTTTAGTATCTTGTTCATTTAAGTTAGAATTTACTGTATGTAATTTACTTTATAAATATTGATTGTTTTGCTTAAATAGAGTTCATTTGCTGTTTTGTTTTTCATCTTTAATGTGTTACAAAAAAATTATTTAATTTCTGGAATTATGATGAATTATTTGTGCATGCGTATTTATAAATTAAATTTATATAAAAAAAAATGCTGATTATAATAATTTTTTAAAAATAGCTAGTTTCCTACAATGCATTTTTTGAGTTATTAAAGTAAAGGAACTAGTCACAATTTATGCATCCAAAAAATATCCTCAATTTCTTTATACATGCACTTCTGTAAATATTTATAAATTATTTTTTTTATTTAATTGCATTTAATTGTGTACTTTTTAAAGATAATTATATTTATATTAAATTTATTTTTGTACTATAGCCATTATTGGAGGGGGTATTGGTGGGACGTCTTGTGCATACTTTTTAAAGCAGCTGTTGAATGAAAATTCTCAAATAACTTTATATGAACGAGATGTAGTTGGTGGAAGATTGCGATTACAGAATATTGCTGGAAAACTTTATGAAGCTGGTGGTTCTGTTATTCACCCCAAAAATAAATACATGTTGGACTTCTTAAAAATGTTAGGTAAGATATGTTTAATTTCTTTATTATATTATTTTAATATTGTGATTTTTTTTTTTCTATTAAGAAAAAAAATAAAATTATAATTTTTTTTCCAAAAATGATTAGATATCATGATTGCTTAGAGTTTTTAAATTTTATAATTTTTGTTTCTTAATAAATGTCTATTATTCAAAAATTTTTACTTTTATTTTCATAAACTGGTGTTGTTGCTATGATTTGTGTTACAATTCTTAGATTTTATTTTTTTTTTATAATACATTTGAGAATTTTTATCATGAAGAACAGCATTAAAAAAGTGTCAGGAAAATAAATCTGTTATAATCTATGTCTTTTATATTTAACGTTTTATTTTATTTATTTCTCATAATTATGCTAATTTCTTTTTCCCACTAGGGTTGAAAATAAGGAAATTATATGGATACCAACAAAAATTTGGAATTTATGATGGTGATAAATTTGTATTTCAACAGAGTGAATGGTACATCATAACAATGGCTGATTTCTTGTGGCGTTATGGTTTATCTGTGTTTGAGCTTTGGAAAGAAGTGAATTCTGTACTGGAAGATTTTAGCAAGTAAGAATCAAAATGCATATTAAAAAAAAAAATTCCTACTTTCTCTAATTTCTAAATGTATATTATCATAATTTAATATATAGTTATGTTTCTATTGTTGCTAAGGATGAAATTGTAAATAAATAACTTTAAATACAGTGAAAGGAGTGAAAAAAAAATGGATTCATTGTCTATTTTTGACTTATTTTAAAAAAATTTATTTTAAAATTTTGTTTTGGAGTAAATAAATAAAACTAGAATTATAGCATTTTAATTATTTTCATACGTGAAAAAGCTTATTTAAAAATTATTCAGATATGATAGAAAATAATAAATTATTAAAATAAATAAATAAATATTTTTTTTTTTTTTTTGTAATTTTAAATATTATATATTTTAATGTAACAATGCTTAGTTAGTAAATATCATTTATTGTTAAATAATGCTGAAATTATCAATAAAATTTCTTTTTAATGATGCAAGTATATGAAAAAGAAATCTTTAAACATTTTGCTTTTTAAAAAAAAAATATTTTTTCATTTAATATTTACATTGCTGAATATAAATTGGTGAAATATGGATTTTTCATAAACAATCTTTCTTTATAGAATCTATAAACTGCAGGAAGAAAAATATGCATATACCACTGTGTATGGCATGTTGGATTTTATGAATCCAGGTTTCAAAAATATGACTCAAGATACTCTGGAAGTACATCTGTATAAAAAAGGTTATGCTAAGCGCCTTTTAGATGAACTGGTACAATCTGTCATGATGGTAAACTATGGGCAAACAAATAACATCACTGCTTTTGCTGGTAACTTTTTTTAGCTATTATTTTCACAAACTGGTTTATTCTTCCAATCTAATGGGAAGGAACAAATTTACATGTGTTCCATCCTTCAAAAATTAGTCAATGCTTTAATGATTTTTCTAATAATAAACTAACTACAAATAAAAAGAAAATAAAAGGTGATATTGATAGATTATCCTGATATGTATATTAGAATTATGACATTTATATCTTTATCTGAAAGAAAGATAATTGAGCAATAATATTTTAAGTTCAAAATATTCATTTTCATTTAAAAAGTTTTTATCTTAAAAATAATACATTAGCAACTTTATAATAAAACAATTAAATAATGCATTTTTTTTTTTTTTTTTTGCTATATTGTTTATTGTTTGAAAATATATATTTTGAATTTTTAAGATTGATATTAAAGAAGCAATATTAATTTTTTCATAGTGAAGTATGTGTTTATTTTGGTATTTTTTTAATAATAATAATAATAATAATAATAAAAAAACACTAAAATAAACATATTTCTTCTGTTTCCATTGACTTTTTTTTTAAAAAGTTTTTAAGTTTGATTCTAGCAAAAAAATTTTTTTTTTTTTTTTTTTTTGAAGGGGGGAGAAAAAAAAAACACAAGCAATTCTTCATTTATTTGTAAAACCATCTGGTTCTGAGCTTAAATTTTAAAAATATTGTTTTAAATTATTATATTGATCATAAATTTTATGTACTTCATATTATTTTATCACGCTATATAACTATCACTGAATTATTATTCAAAGCTTAATTTAGTTATAAGTGATTAAATAGAACACAACAAAAAAGATTGTAATTTATCTAGATTTAGTATTCAGGTTTTTTTAACTTAAGAGATAAGATTTACATGATGAAATATATTTTACATTTATTCTTCCCACCACAGGGCACATTTCTTTTAGATATGTTCAGATGTCATTATTCCAGAAAGATCTATTGATCTGCCTCTTCATTCTTTTTATCATTCAGAGTTTCTCATTAATAGTTTATGACTCATCTTCATGCATTTTTTTATGCTTATCTTGTCTTCATATTTTTTGTTCAAACTTTTTATTTGTATTGTATTTTTTTTGTGCCATTTAATTCTTGTTTATTTTGAGTTTTCTTAACAATGTCAATCTTCTGACCTTTGTGTTTGTCATGTGAAGTAACCCTTGTCAAGTAAAAAAGGAGATTGAGATCACACAAAAATTGAAGCTCTTATGTAGATAATGTATTTCTTTGGCCCTCCTTTTGGTAGATGGCGGTACTCTTAGTTGTAGCAATTCGACTGATAATTATTATGTTATCTTCCTTTTATGGTTGCAGTTGCTTAGAATTCAAGTGATGGATAACCTCCTGATCATTTTGTTAGAGAAAGTTGTCTAAGAGGGTAATACTAGTTGTTACAGGTCTTTACCAATTCTATTGCAGAGATTTGGTTTCTCTTGTTGGGTTTCATAGTGGGCAGGGCCATATAATACCTAATTTTTTTTTCGATTTTAGGTTCTCCTCACTCAAAAACTTTGTCCTTCGAGGGCCTTAATTTTTCACTAACAGAAATCTTTGTAAATATTACCTATCTCTACTTTTTTTTTTGGATGACTCATTAGAGAAAACATCTAAATGGTTCTTGACATTTACCAGATTCTAGATTGTTTGACTCCTATGGGTTACCTTTCAAAAGCATTGCTCTTTAAATTCATAAAATCTTTCATACTATTGGAGGTCAAATGCATTCTATCAAGGAAGAAATAATAAGAGTTACTTGACTGAGGTGTTTCTTCAGACTGCAGATAAAGAAAGGATAAAAAATGGTCTTTAAATATTTGATTTTAAAATTTCATTGTGCTGTTAGTCCACAAAGCATTTAAGTTAAATACTTAAATTACCCTGTCAATCATTATATTCCCAATTCCTTATGTTGTTTCAATTCTCTTAAAGAACTTTTTACCTTAATTGATCTTCTTTTTTTTTTTTTAACGAGCAAAAATATTTGCATTAAGTTTAGCTATAATGCATCAGATTTCATTCTACTATTCAGGCATAATCTTTGTATTCATATTCTTGGTTTCATATTACTATTTTTTTTATGTCGTCAAATAATGTAAACTCAGTTTGTTTTTCGACATAAATGCCTTAGTTTTTTTTCTAAGTTATATATAAAAAAATATTTTATATGCTAATTTTTCATCTTTGTTTGAACATGAAATTTTTTCTTTCAGTTAATTGCTTAAAAATATGTATTTGCATTCTTAAATCAAACAAATTTTAATGCAATTGAAGCTGAAAGAGTTGTAATGTTGGTTAGATTTGCTATTAATTAGATTCAAGCATGATATTTTGCACAATATTTTTTTATGGGAGAATAATTTTAAATAATAAAAGTGTTATTAATTTTTACATAATTATCATGTGTTTTAAAGTTTTTTATGGAATTTTGTACCAATTCTTAATTTTCAGAGATGCATATTAGTAGAATTATTAGATAAATTTTTTTTTTTATCACAGATTTATGCATAACACCCCTAATTTTTTTTTAAAAGTATGAGTATGTGTAAGCATTTTATGCATATATAAGTATTCAATCCTTTCTGATGTTTGAAGTTTTGTTAAAAGTTTCTTTTGATAATAAAAAAGTTGACAGGTTTGTATGAATATTGTTTACTTCCAAAAAATATAAAAATAAATTGTTGATATTTTCTCTGTGAAATTTTTTTATAATCCCCAATTCTCATCAAATAATTTATAAGAACCATAACTTAGTCAATATTGATAATTAAATGATATTCTTATAATTTATAATATCAATGTTAAATTTTTTTTTTATTTTACATATTGTTTATAAGGAAATTTGAAAATTTTAACTAAATATAATTTTATATACCAGAGGGCCATATAAAAAATTAGGTGTGATTTTTTTAAATTTATCAAACTCCTTAAACTCATTCACATCAATGCCTGAAGCGGTAGGAGATGTTATATACTTGAGAAAAAAATTTATTTGATCTGTTCACACTGAAGTTGCAGGTCTGCTTTATCCATATTGAAGTTTTGATTTGAACCTGTTTTAATTTCAATCTATCCTAATTCTTATCTATTTAACTTCTTTTTTGTATATTTCTTCTATATTTTCTTTGTGTGATCTATTTTATTTTTATGGTTTTCTGGATCTGTGTATGGTATAAAGGTAACTGTATTGCCAGCTGCATTAGAAATTAAAAAAAAATATATTAAAGTTCCAGCTTCAGCTCCTCAATAGTAAAATAATTATCTGAATAGTATGAATAATTACTTCAGAGCAAAGAAGAAACATCATCAATACATAATTTTTAAATTGATATTTTATAAAAAGATATTAATATTATATAAGTGGTTTAAAAACATTATATTATATAATTTTACTTAAAAAATTATTTTAAATTTTTACGGCTTATTGAATTTTATATTGAATACGAATGCACATTATTTATGCACTATTCTTAAGCTAAAACAGTCATTAATACAAATTTTTTAAATTGGCATTTTATCAAAATTTATTAATGTTATTTAAATTATTTCGATTAATCTGTTTAAAATTTTATGCCATTAATAATTTTTGTAAAGCTGAAAGATATAATTGCTCATAATTCTTATATATAAAAATCCTGATTCTTATCAGATATAAATCATAAGAATAATTATATGAGAGAAAATATCATGTAAATAAGACTACTTGTATATTTCATTTGAGATTTTTATCAAAGATGAGAGACATAGTAATTCAGGAAAAAATTAAATACACTCAATGATATTATACAAAGTCAAAGGGCTGTAACCTGTTTGAGTCATATAATGTGCCAGGCATTTCAGAGTTAAAAATTGGCCAATTTCGAGGCTTTCATTTCAGGTATTGTGCTGAGGCTTATGATTAGTCAATACTTTATGCTTTGCCGCATTATACCTTGGTGTGAAAGAAGCTTTAAGGTTGTTACATCATTTGAAAAATTTCTGTAACTTCATGGAATATAGTTCCATGACTTAATTGTTAAAAAAGAATTATTTAATAATAATTAAAGTGGATTTTTTTATGTACAAATTGTTAAATGATTTATAATATTCACATGAATATAAATTTTCTTTAGGTTATGTTTCTCTGGCTGGATCTGATTCTAATTTGTGGAGTGTAGATGGTGGTAATAAATTAATTCCTTCTGGACTTCTAGCAAAATCAAAAGCAAATGTGGTAAAAGGTGATGTTTCTGAGGTAGAGCTGCTTCCAGATGGAACATATTTGTTAAAATATGTTGACCAGTCTTCTGGTAAAGTTCTTACAGAAACTTATGATATTGTCATACTAGCAACACCACTTGTTAAGGGAAAAAATAATATAAAATTTACAAATTTCCAAAAAGATTTTGAGCAATTTGAAACTAAATTTCATCGAACTGTCACCACTTTTGTAAAAGCAAAAATCAAACATCGAGCCTTTGGTGTTCCTTTGGTTCCGGAAGATATATTAACCTTCAATCCTCACTTGCTGTTCAAAAGCATTGGACGCGTTGTCCCTGTTAGTAATGACTGGAGAGGAGTGGGTGATGTATATAAGGTTTTCAGTGATCTACCTCTTACTGAAAAAAACCTGCATCTGTTTTTTGACAAAATTGAAATGTACAAAGTAATTGATTGGGCTGCATATCCTCATTATGATTCTCCAGAAAAATTGCCACCTTTTTATCTTTATCCTAATCTTTATTATGTAAATGCTATTGAACAGACAGCGAGTGCTATGGAAATGAGTGCTGTTGCTGGGAGAAATTGTGCATTATTAGCTTATAATTTGTGGTATAATATACTTGATAAGATTGATTATCATAAAAAGATATTTAAAGATGAATTGTAAAAATATTTTCAAATATTTTTACAAAGCAAGTACATTTAGTTATGTTATAAAAATAACATTTTTGTTTATATTAAAATGTTATGAATTTTTCTAAGTTGAGCTTTATAATTTTTTTTTACATTTTTGTTTAGTTATTGTTGATTTTAGTAATTTTTGTTTTTTGTTATTGCTTATTTAATTGTGCCCTGTGCATTAAATATATCAAATGAGTATGAACAAATTCAGCTCACCTTTGAAGTATGCACTTAAAAGGCACAAATGATCTTTATGTTGCAAAACAAGTGATTTTAACTTGCAGAATAGAATTTTTTCATTATGCATTCTAATTGAGTAAACTTTTCAAAAAACTTCTTTGTATAAAAGGAAGATTTCTTGAAGACAAAACTCTTTTGCCAATAATTTTTTTTCTTTCTGGAGTCAAGAAACTCAGTTTATTATATATGGATGTTTCTACTTAAATTACTTTTTGTAAAAGAAGATGGAGGATTTTAATGTTATTTACTGAGTGTTGCCATCAATCCTCACTTGCTGTTCAAAAGCATTGGATGTGTTGTCCTTGTTAGTAGATTGGAGAGGAGAAGAGTGGGTGATGCATATAAGGTTTTCAGTGTTCAACCTCTTACTGAAAAAATTAATTCATCATGAATTTCAGAATTTATTGCTGAAATAACACGAAAGTCGAGTTTGAGTGGAATATTAATAATTGTTGAACAAAAAAAGAAAGAAAGAGAGGGGAAAAAAAATTATTATAATGGTAAAAAGAAATTTTGTTCACTATTCCTTAATTTTTGAAGAGAAGCAAGTAAAAAGATCCCATAAATTATTTCAGCTATTTATTTAACCCAGTGATTTAAAAATTCATAATGAAATTGAATTTTCATTCATTCAATTTCAAAATTCATTATGGGTATTTTGATTTTAAATGTTTGCACTCTCTTTTGTGTAGTTAGTTTCTAATATTTTACTGTTAACATCCGTAGAGTGTAGAGTAGCATTGAAATAGAGAGCACTGTCTTTTTCGAAAGAAATGGTATGTGGAGGCAAATATCTCCTTTTCCTACAAGAATTGGCTCCTTTTGGCTACATATTTCTTTAGAGACAATTATATGTGAATTTTTTTTAAAAAATATGCAATTATACACAGATAAATTCTACCTCATGAATTTAAGAAACAATAAAATACACTAAATAAATTATATACATTAATGTTAATAATTATTAACACAGTATTCATAGTGCCCTTGAAATGTATAAATATCACAAATAATTTAATTTACTGGTAGAATAAAAATAAAACAAAAACATTTAGAAACATTAAATAGATTCCTTATTATTATTTAGATGAATTTTTTTTAGAGTTAAAAAAAATGTTTTTTTTTTTTTTTAACCTTTTTTTCTGTCAATAGTATAGGTAATGGAGGAAAAATATCTCCAAGTTATCTTATATATATGTTAAGCTATAAAACTAATTTTCAATTGATTAAAATTACTTCTGATTAAAGGAAGGAGTATTAATATTAATCAAAATAAAAATTATCCATGTAAGATATATTATGATACAGGTTTTGATAAAAATTGCATGCACCCTATGAAATTACTTTTAAATAATCTATGTTCCTTCAATATTACAAATAAATTCCTACATACTTACGAAAAGTATATAGTAGTCCTCCTTTTACAAAATGTTTTCAAACAGCCATATATAGAGCAGTGGCCATTTCCCCCCCTGTAGAATACAAGTCTCAAAGAAATCAATGGGAGAATGAGCAATTGGGATGCTGAAACACATGAGCATGTGTTGACTTATTATTGGTATTATGCACACTCTATTTCATTTGCTACTCTGTGTTTACATTAAAAAAGGCAACATTTTTAATTGCCATGTTTTATGTGATGATGATGAATGTAATGAGAAAAAACAACTGTTGATCATTGTAATGAAAAAGGTTGTTAATAATTGTTGTAAAGAAGTTTTTGAGCACAAAAAATATTAACAGTTTGATAATTTATTGTTAATATTGATTTCTAGTAATTTTTTTTTTTTAGAATGATTTATAATTTAATGTTATTTATTTTTAGAAACGTTTATTTAAAAAGAATACCATTGTCTCTATTTTTGACATGGTACTTGACATGATTCAATTTTAAATTATTTTAGATAAGTTTTAATATTCCTACAATTTTTATCTTTCAGAATTTTTTTAAAACCTTAACTGGTGTTTCTATTTTTGTAAGATTTATATATTTTTCTCTTTGTCTTTAAATCCTTATATTACCAGTATTATAGTTCAATGAATGATGCTACTTTGAATCCTGCATATAAAATGGATTTAAATTTATCCTCTTAAGTGTTTGGTGTGCGTATTGTTTAGTCACTTATTTAGAGATTATTTTATCTGTGGTAGATATAGTTATGATATATATGTGTGTGTGTCAAGTGTAAATGTGTGTTTTGTTGTAGATGAAAAAATTTGCTATCTTATCTAAATGTGTGTGTCATGTGTTCTAAACATCATTTCTTTTATGTTCTGCAGTGTTATAATATAAATCCTTACAATTAAAAGAGCATGCTTGTTTTATATCCAAAGAATTTTAACTGCAATTCATACATATCTTTTTATATGAGATTTTATATTTGTTTTTCCATATTCAATGAGTGATATTAGTCATTTTATCATGAACCATAAATTAAAATTTGGATCTATTTAATAGAAGATATATATATGCATATATATATATATATATTGAGACTCAAACAAATAAAATTATGATTATTAAATACTTCTTTGTGTTAAACAACTGTAACAAATATGTATTGTGAAATGCATGATATAGCTTTTAGTTGATAATGTGTCAAAATTTTCTACTAGATCTTGCTGTATTTCTCTTTTCTAATTATTGTGTAATGTAGTTTTCTGGAAAAAATAAACTTTTGCATGTCAAATAATTCAGTACTGTAGATTTCATTACAAATTCATTTATATAAGGTTGTCAGTTCTGGTAAAATTCAATTAAGTAAATAGTTGTATGCATTTCTTTTCTTTACAAAATTAGCATATTCAGATTATTGCACAATAGAAATTTCGTTTTTGAAAGCGATTGATTATGAGCCAATTTCTAAGCCACAAAAAACACAAGTTGAACCAAATAAGGAAACCACTATTGGTGTTTAACTATGATAGTATCTATGTATGAAGCAAGATTTTTATCTGTGTGTTGGTAATTTCTAAAATTAAAAATTTTTCCCTTGAATTTATTATTTTTCATCATACAAACTGAAGATAATTTTAAGCAGGTCTTTTTCAATTAAATAAAAATTAATTTTAATGTTTTATAACAATTCATTACATAGTTGTCTTAATACATTACATACCACCCTTTCTCAACAAAGCAGCATTTAATATGAATTTCAAAGAAGGTGTATGAAATGAAACAATTTTCCCATGTTGATTTACTTGAAAAAAAAAAAAAAAATCTTGTTATAATACTTTTTCGTGGCAAACAATTTTTTTAAATCATGGTGTTACAAAAATGTAAAACCAATTTAGTTTCTTAATAATATAGACGATTTTTGTTTAATTTTGGAGTTTAACTGTAATCTAAACAAACTACAAAGATTAGGGGAAAAATCAATCAACATTTTACTTTTTGGATTCCTTGGATTATTCAGAAGGCAGATTGGAGGCGGTTGTATTGTATGGTTACTACTAGGCCAAATCGCAAAATATGGACAGTTGGGATTTGGCTACTTTTTTGGCTGCCAAGTGGGCGAAAATCGCCATATGTGGTAGCCAATGTATCTTCCTAATGCCCAATTGGCCACGATTAATTATGTGGTTTATTTAATTTACTACAATGTTCTAGGATTCGAAACCATTAATTTTAATAATGATTTATTTCATTCGTTACCAGTTTATGCGGCTGCAGTTATATGCAGCTTTGTGTGCTGACCAAAGTCTTCGATTAGCGATGGACCGAATTTTATTTTGGAAGAAAATACACCAGACATATTTTAAAAAAGGAAGGAAAGGTGCTACAGCAGGGATTTGGAATGTCAGGGTAAGACGAAAATTATTGCATGGTATACTATGTTTGAAATTTTGATTGCTAAAAATATTATGTTTCCTCATTGTGAAAATATAATTTTAATGGTTACGAAAAAAAATAAATCTAATGATTAAATATGGAGATGCAGAGCAAAATTTAAGGATGTAGCACAAAATGTTAAGAAATCCATTCATCACAATTCATGGCTCTCACTCCATATTCAAATTATCTAGATCCATTCGTTCAATTAAAAAATTAATTTGTACGCTATTATGAGAATTATGTATGATAGATCCTAGGCATTCCATTACTGATAAAGAAGATGAGATGGAATAGGCGCTGAATATTGTAACTGATTGAAAGAGTTTTTGTAGAAAATGCATGAATGTTAGGTTGACATCTAGAATACTGTACCCTGAGGAAGTCATCAATCTTGCAACCTGGAATATTTCGCCAATTTCTTTAGGTTACATTACTCTAGAGGAATTCATAACTTCTTTTTCGGAACAATATAATGACTATTTATTTCTACTTTGATAGTTATTTGCAGAATTTATTAGTTATAGTAAATAAAGAACATAAATAAATATTCTTTTTTTAAATATTTATTGTGATAAATTGATTATTCTGAGATTGTTCTTAAAAGATTAAGATTGTCAGCCACTGATACAGAAAATAAACAATTTTTAAGATGTTGCCGCACATGAAAATACGAAACAAACAAGAAAAACGATTTTTTAATTTATTGATAACTTATATTTGATTATCAAATAATTATTTTCTTTTTAATGTTGTTGACCCATTAAGGTTTTATAATAACCGTTATTTGAATTCGCGCGAAAAAAAGTTACTTTTTTATTTTTAGAACGTTAGTTCACGACGAAAACATCTATCGAACGCGTTAAATTGTTCTGCGGTTTTATGTTTCTTTTATTACTGTTATGTTAACAATTTTGTGGCAACTGTTATTAGAATTCGAGCGGAAAAAATGTAACTTTTGTTACTTACGTATTAACGGTAACTTGGCGACAGACTTGGCGGTTTTAAGTGTCGCCAATCTAACGTCGCGATTCAAAACCGGTTGGCGCGTGTACTCTTTATTAGCGCGGAATAATTAAGCTCTGGCAAATATATCGTGATTCTAGCAGCAAGAATAACTACAATCATCATCAGAACATACTAAAACGGGCTGTTGCAAAGTATAGGAATGATTGCTGGGATAGGCGTCTTGAAACGACTAATGTTTACGATCTGGAAGCTTTGCAGTAGCATCCGTAAGAAAAGAACGAAAATTATCTCTCTTCACCATAATCAAGATATTGTTACTACTGACATGAAAAAAGCTGACATTCTTTCTATTCTCTGCAAGAACAATTTCAAGAAAATCCATCAACTAATGTTCAGATTTACAGAAGTTGAAAATACATCGCGTCTTTTTTAATCAACATAACAGTACTAACAGTTCCTCCTTTTAACTTTCCTCCTACTAAAGCCTCGACGGTGATTAATATTATTACTAACCTTAAAATCAGTAAGACTCCTGGCATAGACTGCATTACTAACAAGAGCTTAAAAATATTCCGTTTAAATGTATCCTTCAAATCTGCAATATAACAGATGCCATTTTAACTTTTAATTACTTCCCAAAATCGTGGAAAATAGCTAGAATTCTTCCCATTCTTAATTCGGGTTTAAAAAAGATCCTTCTTCTCCTAATAGTTATCGTCCGATTTCGCTACTTAAATTACTTTCAGCAAAATTATTGAACGTAATCGCGGATCTACTTAACCAAGAATCAAAAGCACTCAATATTTTAATTTACCAACAATTTGGTTTCATGCAGGATCTCTCCACCAATCAGCTGTATAACTTAACTGAAACTATATGAAGGATTTTCTTGGAAATAAAATATTCCTTGATGTGGCGAAAGCCTTTTGATAGGGTATGGATTAAGGGGCTAATTTATAAATTAATTCATTTTAACTATTCTTATATTTCAAAGTTATTTTTAAATATGCGGAGTTTTATTGTTTCTGTCAATAATATGGATTCAAAAATTAAAGATTTCGAGAATTCAGGGGATCTTGGGACCTTCCTGTACAAATTTACACTAAACATTCCACAAGACCACAGAATTAAATTGACATTGTATGATGATACAGCAATTATTACTCAGGGAGGCGATTAACATTATTCAGAAAAATTTACAAAACTACATCAACACACTTGAATTATGGCTAGAAAAATGGAAAATTAAAAATGTCGCGAAAACTGAAGCAGTTATTTACCAGGAAAACTGTTTATAATCCACCTAACATAATTATCTCTAATACTAATATTTCCTGGTCTAAAGATCAAGTATTTAGGTGTAATTTTGATAGACGACTAACATTTAAAAGCACATATTGACTACCTCCGAGATAAATTTAACACTAAATTTCGTAAATTATATTCTGTTCTAGGCAGGCACTCAAAACTAACAACTGAATTAAAAAAACTAATATATTTAGCTTATCTTCGTCTGATAATAGCATATGCGAGTCCAGTCTGGGGTTCTACTGCAAAAAGTAATTTTCAAGTCTTGGAAAGATTGGAAAATAAAGTTATACGTATGATTGTTGGTAACAAGGAAATTAAATTTGCTCTTTCCATGCCTAGTTTTCGGGATTATGTGGCTAAAATTTCTAACAATTTCTACACATCTCTCAATAGTTCTGATAATTCTGTAATTACTGCATTAAATAAAATTGATTATGATATTTCCCGCATACGTTTCGCAAGAGGCCAGCCATGTATTAAATATTAATCAGTAGACTTGTTTTCTTTTTAACTTCTATCTCTGGTCCTGGTAATTTTTGATTAGGTTTGCGTACCGAGTTTGTGTTTATTTTTCTTTTTGCTCCTGCGTGAGTGTTATGATGTGCTTCGGCTTCCGGTATTTTTTGACTTTTTCTTTTTTCTTTTGTACTTTTTGCTTTGTATATACTGTATTTGTATTTTTGTTTTTATTTTCTCTATATATTGTGCAATTTGTGTTAATTATCAATGGGCAGTGACCGACTGCCACTGTATATTATGTTTGCCATTTGGGAGGTCTGTCGCTTCGCGACCAAGGTACTCCATTTACCCACACCGATTCTCTCTCTCTCTTTATTAGCGCAACTGTCGCCAAGGTACCGTTAATACGTAAGTACCCTTTTTAATTTTAGAACGCTAATTAACAGAACAAAGAGGCTGTTTGAACGTATTACATTTTTCTGTGATTTTCGGATATTGTTCTTGTTTTCTTCATTCCTTTGATAAGACTATGCACGGACAGGTTTTAGTAAGGCAATTAAAATATCATTTTCACCTCCAACAAAGGATATATTAAAACAAAATGTAAGTTATTCATTGTTTTTTTCTTTTTTAAATAATTTTGTTTTATCATTCGAATTCGGCATCGTAAACAACATGAAATATTTTTTGACATAATAGAAAAAAAAAATCGGCGTATTATCGAATAATTTTGGCGTAATTTCATCGTTAAAATTATGCATTTTTTGTTAGTTAGCAAAACAAAAATTCCACATAATTTGACGATAAAGCGATTAAATTTGGCATAAAAGCAATTTAAGAATAAAATTTTGGCTAAATAATGATATATTTTGGCGTTAAAACGGCAATATGTGGCTTAAAAAAGAACGCATTGAAATTTTGCCATGATAGTGGTGAAATTCTGGCGATAAAGCGGTATAAATTGGCGTAAAGATAATTTAGGCATAATTTTTTTTTGGCATAATAGTGCTAAATTTTGCTGTGAAAGCGATAGCATTTGGCGTAAAAGTATTCAAGTAATAAATTTTTTTTTTTTTTTGTGATAAAAATTTGGCGATAAAACCTTAACTTTTGGCTTAAAAAGCAATTTAAAAACAAAATTCGCTTAGTGAAAACGTTTGGCGATAAAGCATTTCAAGTATTAAAATTTTAGCAGGATATTGATAATATTTGGCGTTAAAGCGATAAACTTTGGCTTAAAAGCACTTTCAGGAATAAACTTTGGCGTTAGCTGTTTGGCTACTAATGTTGGCGTAATTTCAATGTTTGGTGATGAATTTTGGCAAAATAATGTTTTACAATGACACTGAATTTCAGCAGCCATTTTGTTTGTTTATTTGGCGATTTGACATTCCAGTGAATTATTTTGGCGTAATATTTTTACCGCAAAAACTACTTGGTGCAGTCATTTATTATGCTTACTTAGCATCCTGGTGACGTATTTGGCACAAAGGATACAGAATTTTAGATTTTTACCGGAGGTTCCTATAAGATGTGGTCCCAGTCATTTATCATGGTTTAAAGAGAAAATATTGGTATTTTATTTTAGCCTTGACCTAATTCCCATAGAAAAAACCTGTGATGTTATTTGGCTTGCCATTTTTACGAAAACAATAAACAATATCCTTCAACATATGAATTGATTATTATTATTATTATTTTCCTAATGCGGCTGGCAAATACTTTACTATACTATATACTTATACTACTGACAGTTATCTTTTATCCCATAAGCAAGGGCTGCTATGACGTTACTCACTTAGCACTACCCAGGGGGTGCGTGTAGCTTGAAGATAAGATACGGACGCGGGTTAACAATGCCCCAGTAACGCTCTACGATCATGTTAGACTGGGACCTACGGCTAAAGTGGATTCCGAACCATTACAAACATCCATGGCACTCACCGCTGGAACTCGAACCCGAAGCCTGTGGTGTCGCTTACGCGTTGATTATCATTATGAAAAAATGAGACGGTATTCAGAAATCTGACTTCTAATTTTATTAAATCAATGCCAAATCGTGTGTTTCAAATTATTCGGTATTACTGGTACTTTTTTTTTAATGATATATGTTAAAGTATGACAGTTGCAAAAAAAAAAAAAAAAAAAGATTGTATTTTCTTTCTTGTACAGGCCATTTATTAATAAGGATGAAAACGAAAAGTTTTTTTTTTCCTGACTGAGTACGGTTTATGATTTGATAAGTTGCTGTCGATTATGTAAGAGAGCTTGCAATAAATATCAAATGTCTTTTATCGTAAAAATAAAGGGGAAAAAAAAAAAAAACCAAAAAAAAAAAAAAAAAAAACCAGTTACGTAAATGCAGGAAAAATCAAATTTCATTTGTTCATAATGAAATAGACATAAAAATAAATAACACATGTTTTGATTTCTCAAATTTTATTAAATCCTCAAATTGTGGCGTAGAAAACATCGCGTGCTCTTTATACAAAGTGAATGAAAAGTGACATTAAATGTTATTCAATTAAGAAATAAATTGATACAAAAAAGAAATATTTCAAAATAAAAAGGGTGTTTCAAAAATCATGTAAAAAAGGGGAAGCAATTTAACAAAATTTGTTTCAAAGCATTCACTTTTGTAATGCAAAAATTATTGCAAAAAAATTATTAAAAAATGCAAAAATTATTTTATAAAGTCGTTTTTAAAAAATTATGATTATGATCTTTTCAAATAGGAACATATTATTATTTTTCGATTGGGATTGATCATTCCCTCCCGATTTATAATAAAAAGATTTATAGATTTATAGTGTTTCATATTACGATTAGGGAAAAAAAAAATGCTATATTATATTGATTTCTGTTCTAGAATCTGATAAAATAATATATAATACATTTAATTTTCTGTTCTTTCTGATTAACATTCTGTGTAATAAGTAATTTGAGTATTAATTACCCAAATTAATACCAATTAATTTGGGTAATTTGTAGTAAATGTTGGTAATTGATTTAATCTAATAATTTTAGGTATTTATAATAATTTGATTTGGGTAATTTTAAAGTAATTAATAATTTGGGTAATGTAATTGAACTGTGTTTAGGTATATTTTTTAAAAAAGTTATTCCTAAAATTTAAATAAAAATGTCCGATTCATAAAAAAATCACATAATAAAGTTTTGAGTAATTTCACAAAAATATCATAATAAATTTTTTTATAAATAAAAAAATTATCAGTATTAATTATTTATTCTTAAAATTTAAACACATTTTATATATTTTGAAATATAAAGCTTAGACATTAATTTTACAATCATTATTTTGAAACAGACATTAAAAATGGCAATTTTTGTAACACCCCTTTATTAATCCAACTATATTTATATACGGAGCAATATTATAATTAACATATATACATACATAGATTATTTTAATTAAAAGAAGTGAGCTAAAGCACTTGGAAAAAAATAACTTTAAAAAAAAAAAAAAAAAACAGTACACATAAATTACATACAATATAATATTCGTCTTGTCAAAAAACTGTGCATCAGTTTTAAAATTCAGTTCTGATCTAGTTGAAGTACCCGCAGTTTTGTCAAAGCTGAAGCATTAATATGATGCATAATATCAATGAAATCCAAATGAAACCTATAAAGCGTAGAAAATAATGAGATTGTCATTCTTTAAATTCTTATCACTTTTTTTCATACCGCACATTTCCATAGTCCTGAAAACATGGTCATAAATTATAGCAGCATTTCGAATGACTGTCTCGTCAGAAAATCAGTCGGCATTGTTGTTTAGTTTTCCTAATGTACGAGCCGTCATACTGCGAAGAGTATTTCGAGGTCTTTCGAACAGAGATGGGTCTGTGTATATGGGTTCACTTGGATCGGCGAAATTTCGTACTTGAAACTGAGATACGTAGGGATTATTGTCTGGGCTTGTTGGAGCTATACCTGATGCCGCCATTTTCTTTACCTATGCATTTATATGGGGAAAAAAAAAATAATATTAATATCGTTAAGAATTTCAATACTGTCATTAATTATTAAAACTTATTTCCTTTAATCTATTAACATGATTTTATTATTATTTAATAAGTAAAGTAAATGTTCCGTAAATATTTCATATTAATACGTAAATATAAATAATTTATATTCATACAAATATAAAAATTTCTATTTATTAATATTATAAATATTTCTATTAATACATAAATGTAAATAATTCTATTCATACTATTAATACTATAAATATTTCTACTTAACTTTAGTCAAGGATTTTGAGGTGAATAAAAAATAAATTTTAGCTGAAAATAAATTTTGCATCTGCATAAGAAATAATAAATTTTGCTTTTGAAATTTAAACTTTTTATTTTTGCATTTTGTCGTTTATTCATTACTGTATAAAGCGCAAAATCTGTTATAATAAATAATATAGCAAATTAAAATTTTTTACAATATCAAATACTTCCTTGGATTTAAAACTCAATTTATTCAAACTTTTTACATTGTCAATAAAAACTAAATTAAAATTGCAGTTTTTTTTTAATTTTTAGCAAAGTGATTTTTTTTTTGTTTAAATATCTTTTACTTTTTTGCTTTTTGTTATTATTTAATTTATGTTATTTTATATATTTTCGCTGTTTGTTATTGGGTTTTTTTTTATTTTTTAAATACATTAAATTAGTAAAGAAGACTCCATTCTTTATATGGTTAAATTTAGAAGAAATAAACTAATGACATAGCATATTGTGCATCATTATCTTTTATTTTGCGCTCAAACTAAGTTCTCTAACATTTAAAAGGTACTCTAACATTTAATAGTACTAATAAAATAAACTATTTATTTTATTTTCATTTATTTTCATCGATTACTTTTGCATTTAGTCGCAGAAAAAAAAAAAAAGTGTTTTCATTTTAATTTATATTTTTTTGAATGATGATTAAGGCAATAGTTGCATTACTGGAATGTAATTTTAAAAATGAAGAATAATTTTCTATTTTTAAGAATAATTTTACTCTTTGAATTTAAAATAAAAAGCAGCTGACAGAATAGTATACAAATGTTCTTCGTTTTATTTCTAATTTTGGAATGTCTATAAATATACTTTTGATTTTTAATAAACATTTAATTGTTGATTACTTTCTTTTATTTTATTGATTTTTACAATTGAAAGTACTAACTATCAACACTCCTTTTGCCGAACGAAAATTTATTAAAATCCTATCCGCTTGAAGACAACAAGGTTTAAAAAAGATAAATATAAAGCAAAAATCAATTTGACTAACATCGTTCTGAATCATTCTTGTAAAAGTAACCATATTTTGATCAGATAAGTTAACTCATTCATATATGGAAACTCATTATGGCAAAACTATCTTATATTATTTATATATAAAAATTATAAAGAGAAAAACTGTACCATTCTTCTAGTTCTTTTGATGAAGAAATACGACATAGCCACCACAGCAACCACTAGACACATCAGAAGAACGACAGTTGCTATCATTCCATAATAGCCAGCTTGAGCCACGCACACAGTCGAACCTTTATCGCTTACTGTAACGTTACAGAAAATTAATTATTTTTTCGGGTAAAAATCGATCAATTAAGACTTTACATATTTATTTTATTTTCTTCTAAATGTGTATGTCCCATAAAGTGCAATTATTTAAATGTAATTTTAACAACTTCAGAATTTGATTTTATCTACACTATGTTGTTTTAATAGAATACTTTGCAATAATCCATTACTTTTTGTGGTTGAACAAAAAACGAATGTTGAAAAATTAGTATAAGATATATATGGATTATAATACACTGCTCAAAATAATTAGGGAATGTTGTGAGTTTGGTATGAAATAACCATATAACCGACAACTTTTTAATAAGATTGAAATAGAAGAGGTTAAAAAAGGAAAATTATAATGTTTGCAAAGTTAAAAATATGAAAATTTTGTTTGTGACATCGGAAAGTATGCGTTTTTTATATAAGGAGTGAAAAGCGACCTGATGCATTCCTTCTGTAGGAGTTAAAAACAATTGACACGTGTTGAATGGTTTGCAACACTGACTACGATGTCTCAGCAAATGACTTAGCTGAATCTTTAACCTGAGGGTCACCGGTCGGTTAGAGGTGAGTCAAATGCAAACCCTTTGTAGCTGAAGCATCAGGAGTTCCTCAAAGTGTCATTTCCAAACTATGAAATCGGTTTTTGAAAACTGGAAATGTTCGCCGAAGGTCGGTACAAGATCGTGCGCTGCAGCAATACAAAATGATGGTTGGTATTTAACATTAACAGCCAGAAGAAACCTTACTATTAAAGCCACTTTCTTAAAACAGCACCTTCAGAAGGTTATTGGTCCCAGAATTTCGATTCCAGACTAATCGAAACCGATTCCACCGAGGTTTGTATGTTCGCAGACTTATGGTTTGTGTTTGACAATATGCTGACAGCAGGAGGTGAGCACAGGATCATCTCAGATAGGAACTAGATGAGTGGAGCAACATACACTTCTCGGAAAGTCAGTCCCGCTTTTTTGTGTACAACCTGATAATAGATGGATTAACATCTGAGAGAATCTGGTACACAAAATACTCCTGCATTTGAGCATGAAAGTGTCTGATGGTCTGGGATGGTATTTCTATCAATGGCCATACCTACCTATACATCATCAGGAATGAAGCACTAACGGTTCAGGGATACAGGGATGAGATTCTCAAAACTATTGTGTTCCTCTGCGCTGCAGCAATCAGGAGGGATTCATTCTCATGGATGACTTCATTGACATCATGCCTTGTAGGTGTGTGACATTGCTTTCAGTCAAGGGAACACATACCCCTTGTTAATACTCATTTGTATCCAAGAAATCACATTTTTTGTTTGTTTGCATACTATGCACGAATTCTGCATTTTTTGTTTAACGACAAATTTAGTCAAGGAAATCTAATTATTCCTTGTTCGTTACTTTCACGTCTTTCAACACCTGTATATCATATGTCAGTCACCAAAATATTAGAGAGTTTTTGCATACCGTATTTTAGACGTCCGTTAGCTTTTTCTCCCTAGTGCGCATGCTCATTGGAAACATTATTACAGATACGCATGCGCAATTTCCTATGAGCATGCGCGATAGGGAGAAAAAGCTAACGAACGTCCAAAATACGGTATGCAAAAACTCTATTTCCTCATCTGCAGTTTATACCCAAAATCACAATATCCTCTAATTGTTTTGAGCAGTTTATTTATAATACACCATTTAATGCACAGTTCGTTACCCGTGGGCAGCTTTGTGGACGCGGGTACCGAATCTTTTGTTGTGGCCTGGTTCATCATATGTCCATTTTACTTTAAATTTAATTAGAAATTTTTGAAAGAGTTTGATAAAGATTAAAACAGAGAACATTATTCAGCTTTAATGAAAAAGTAAGCATTAAAAAACGATCATTATTATTTTATTACAGACTAGAAGACCAGGTAAGGACTGAAAAAAAAAATTAAGATGAAAAAAAAAAAAAAGTATATTACATAATTAAAGATTAAAATTTCAATTGATAAAAAAACAAAGTTTGTCTACCTGGGGGCGATTTCTTCTGGCGGAATATCAGAGCGCGAGAGATAGACTTTGAACAGCTCATGCACCTCTTCTGGTTCGTCTTCTTCAATGATGTCCCGTATCGTTTGCTGGAGCTTTGACCTCATTACGTTGCTGTCTGTAGGAGCCGATCTCTTCTTTCGACCCCAGGATGGGAAAGGTTCGGGTCTGGCTTTTCACTACACACAACCTGTAAATAAGATTTGTCCGAAGTTTATTACATTTTAAAAGTATTAAAAACATTCATTCAAACTAATTTTGAGATGTACATTCGTTTTGAATGGTCTTTCCAAGTATCAAGTTGTAAACGAAGTTTTGAAAACCAAATGAAAAAAAAAAAAAAAAAAAAAAAAAAAAACATCATTGAAAACAAATAGAAAAGAAAGATGTCATTGAAAACAAATAGTGATTTATGATGATTAAACAAATATATTTTGGTTAATTTATAAATTTCATCTCAGAGAGCTTGATGGTCGAACTTTAATGAAAAAGCTCTGGCGCTCGGTGCCACATGTTTCGCACTTGAGTCCCGGCGATGCCATGTAAAAAAGTAGTTTTCGAAATCTACTTTAAACCGTAGGTTCCGGTCTAATATGACTATTGGCCTTAGGGATGACCATTAGAAAGCAAACACCTATCTCGAAATCTGCCTGGATATAAACGGCCTTATCCCACCATGAGACTGTTGAGCAAATGAAGAAGAAGCTTTCAATTAGAAAACGGATAGAACCTTAGTTGCACCCAGTTATTAATAAAACTTCTTATGTGGTCAATTATGTTTATATAAATATTAGCCTCTAAATACAAGCGTTGGAATAAAAAATACTTGAAAATGTTGCATTTATTAATATGATTAATGTAAAAAATGAAAATAGTTTAATATACAATCGTGAAAAGCAAGCTAATATACATTTTAAAATATAATGAATATTAATTTAATGTCTACAAATTATCAAAATATATAAAAAATATTCGTCAGATTAGAAAATTACTTGGCTTGCATAACACCGTTTCCAAAAAATAGAGCCATATTTGATGGTTGAAGTGATGAATACTGTATACTTGAATTATGAGCTGTTCAGAAATATGTCGGCTTGAAAAAAAAAAAAATCAGCTTTTCACAAAATTTATGTATAAAAATTTTTTTTTTTACTTATTGTGAGCATCTGAAATTCATAAATAACCAAGAATTTTATTGGAGCAAATCTTGCATATCTCCAATTAAAATAAGTTAAGTTTATTCAGTTATCATATTTTTAACTGAATCAACAACAAAAAGAATTTAAATGCAAAAAAAAAAAAAAAAAAAAAAAAAAAAAATGTTTTTTAGTGGCCTCCATGTATTCTTTATTTATGTTTAGGAACAAAAATAATAAATATTTATGACAAATAAATCATATATCAAATCTAAATACTACTAATGACTAAAAACTCTATAACGAATTGACAGCACTCAATAAACAAAAGCTGTTGACTCGGTTTAAGAATCTGAAATAAAATTCACCACTTACAGGTTCACATGGTCCTCTACAGGTCTGGACCGTAGCTTGGAACACTAGCAAATTAGAATCTGGTATTTTGAAGGCATAAAACTCAGCTTCCAGTGCTCCATCTGGAGTTCGATGTAGTTCTGGGAACACATATAAGTCAACCGGACATCTAGAAAACGGAATTTTAAATAATAATACAAAATATTTTAAAATTATTAACATTACAGATCTTTCATGGCAAAGATAATATAGTTTGAAATCTAATACTCTTTTAGTACAAACAAAAACATTATATAATTTGGATTAATACGCACCCACGAGCATCAATCAAATGTACTTGTCGGCCTGAATAAGGATCCTTGGCGATTACATTCGTTGCAAAAATATCAGCAAAATATTCCCAGTGGACTAAAAAAAAGAAAAAAAAAAAAACATTTTTCCCCATCCTTTTTAATGCAAGATGAACATCACATAATTAGAGGTCAAAGTAATAGACCCTTATAGAATGTGGCCAGAGTAAGAGATCATACAGTAAGAGGCCAACCTAAGAGACCATACAATAAGAGGCTAAAGAGATCATACGTTTAAGAGACCTTACAATAAGAGGTCAAAGTAAGAGATCATACAGTGAGAGGCCAAAGTAAGAGACCATATAGTATGAGACCAAAGTAATAGATCTTACAGTATGAGGCCAAAGTAAGAGATCATACAGTTAAGAGACCGTAAAATATGGGGCCAAAAAAGTAGAGAGTATGAGGCCAAAAGTTTGTTTAGATTTAATGAATGCACACTATAGAATATTATGGCCTAATATTGCTGAAAGTCAAATAATATGTATCAAACTGATTGAATTTATAAATGTACACTAATAAGATAAAAAAAAGCTTACAGTTGCCACGAGCTTCGAGTCTGAATGTGAGTAGATCTCCGACTGCAATGGTGGTAGTGGGGCTCCTCTATACAAAACTTTCAACACCACACTGGAAGTCAGCACATTTTGTGCGGGAAGATGCTCTATTTGTGTGGGATATCTTCTGCAATATTTAAAGGCAATGCATTATTAAATATGTTTTAGCATGATGAAAACATGTAAACAGTATGTTATTTGTGATATTTTTCTTATCCCTGTGATTTTAGTTCACTAGGGAAAAAGTAATTGCTTTTGAAAGAACCTACCCATCCGTCCTTGTATCCAAATAGTTGGATGTGACAACTGCTTCTCAGGTCCCGAGAAATAACAAGTGAGATTGTACTTTTTGTCTCTGGAGTCTGGACGTAATCGTTGAATTGCACCACTACTATGTTGGTAATGACATCTCCATACTATAGAATGAAAATGGCATAAATAATAAATATTTTACTTTTAGCTTCTGTATAAGAAGCAGCATTCTTATAATCAAACAAATGTCTGGTGCAACTAAAATATAAATTTAAAATTCTTATGACATTCATGATAAATGCTTACAAGTGTATTCTACCTCTTCATTGGCACAATAGCCCAGTGGTAGGGCAGGGCTGTCTGCCCGCTGGTAGATTTCGAGATAGATAGTTTCTTTTTACGGAGTAGGGATGCCAGTCTTATGCCAAACGCTCTATAGTCATATTACACCGAGATCTATGGCTTAAAGTGAATTCGAACTTCTACAAACACCATTGCACCACCAGGACTTGAACCCAAAACCTGTGGCACCAAGAGCCAGAACGCTAGTCACTCGGCTATCAGACCCAAGAGCCGTGTGCAGTTTTATATAAATTTTAATGAGATCATACCAGTAACAAAAATTGCATTTCTGCAATAAACAATTTTAAACTTAATTTTATTAGCTATTATTTTAAGGGAGTAGGATGCTATTTTTCCGCAAATTTAAAAAATAGTATAGGCAAATGAAAATCTAATCTATGAAAAAAATATCAAAGGGTAACAGATCATTGCAAGAATTGGAATTTAGCTTTAATATATATGTGGAATTTAGCGTTAAGAAATATGCAAAAATGAATATCTATACAGAAATGTCAAATCCTAAAAAAGCAGATTTGCAAGTAAAAATCTGATAGTAATTTTTATTATAATAGAAAGGTTAAAATTCTTGAGTTTATTCGAATTTTTATAATTTAACTAGTGCACAAAAAGTTTAATACTTCTAAAAAAAAGAACAAAATTTCGAATTTACTTGTTGCGTTCCACAACGAGGAAATCCATTAGCTCTGGATATCCGAAGTACGTTTACATTTCCGCCATTTCCATCATAAAAGCAAGTGTCATAAAACCCGTATGTATACATCCTTCCGTAAAATCCCTCTGGCGTCTTCAGAGTGAATTCCATGCCATCTAGTGTGCACGACTGACTCACTGAAAAATTCAATTCCGATGAGAAAATAATTATTACAATTAAATAAAAAGAAATATTTCTTCTGAGTTATTAAAATTGCTGTATATAATTAGCTTGCATAGGATTATATTTTATAATAGTAATGAATTATAAAGTTAAAACTTTTATCCAAAAATTGTATACAATAATAAAAAAAGGATTATATATGTATTTCGAAAATTCTATGTTTAAACTGACTTTACAATTTTCAATAGATAAAGGTTTAAGATTTAATACACAGTTTTATGTTTAAACACAGTTACATTAATAACAGTTTTAGTGTGTTTATTTATTCATATGCATTTTATTACACATTTACTTCAATAAGATATAATACTTTTTTTACTAAATAATCATTTTATTGGTTACATTTAAAATGTATAATAAAATGTAAACATTAAATATACAAAATATAAATTAAGCATTATATTCTTCAATAGCCCCATGGTGAGGCAAGGCCGTCTGCTTACAGGCATATTAAAATGAGATGTTGTGTTCTTTTTAAGGGGGGTAGGTTGTGAGCCCAGCTCTCTACAATCATATGAGACCGGGACCTGCAGTTTAAAGTAGATTACGAACTACTACAGACATCCTTGGCACCGCCGGGAATCAACTCCTAAACCTCTGGCGCCAGTCACTCGGCCATCATAATTATATTAGCATACTATAAATTTAACATTAAATAATGTCATGTATCCTACGTGAAAATACTTGCTTTATAAATTGTCATGTTAACACACACACACACACAGACTTACCATCGAGACATCCAGGAGAAACGCCCGTGGGTTCACGCTCATAATAATCGAACTGCGTGTCTAGTTCGAAATACAGAGGACTTCCGATTTGCACTAGATGACTGTCCTGGTCACTCAACTCACAGTTGTCTGGGAAGAAGGACCTGCAAAAGGAATGTTTATTACCGCTTGCTACTATTTATAAGCCGCTCCTGAATTCTGCGAAGGTGGGTGAGCGAAATATACTTCCTCTCTGGGCGAAAGTCTGTACGTCAACTTATACGCAAGATTGCTTTAAATATATGTCCTCTCGGGATGAGAGACTATCAACTAAACGTTTCTTAGCAGTTTGCACAGTACTTCCTCTTGGGTGAGAGAGTCTCGTGGCCGACTGACCATTTCACCTAAACGTCACAGGGAGCACTCTGGCAGTGAATAGGAGGAAGCACGGTTACAATATGTAATTCGAAATTAAAAGGACTTCCAATTTGTACCATTTTTTTTTTTTGTTTTGATTATTTATATGTTCGAGGGGAAAAAATGTGAAAGAACTTATTACTTATTATTAAATAATAAGAAAAATGTCTATTATAGGAATATAATCTAAATTGAAATATTTTTAATAATTCAAATATCTTAAGTAGGAAAATATTCTGATAATTGAAGAAGTCTTTTAAGTGTTATGATTCAGGATTGACAAAGTGTTTTTTACCTGAAATTAAACGAAAGGCACGCGAAGTCTCTGGTCTCCATGCAAGCTCGTTCACAGTCTGGCAAGGTCTGCTCTGACGACACGGATTACGAAGTGGCTCCTCAGCCGCATTCCGTATCCAATCTTCTTGAAGGTACCTATCCCGCCGGACTTGCCACACAGTTCTGGAGGAGGTATGGGTGGGTAGGGTGGAGGCAGGGGGGTGGAGGGGAAGTGTGGTCCTGGAGCACTGTGAGGTCCTGGAAGTGGAAAGCATCATGCAATTAAACATACATTTCATGGAAAATTTCCATTTCAATAATTACTGTGGATTATTCCAAACTAAAATCGGGAATGGATGAATTATATTTGTTTAAATATATACTTAAATTTCTATGCGATTGATTGAACGACTTCAGGTCCCATTAACGGGGATTAAGTTCTTGTATTTAATGAGCACATGAGTACAGATTAAGTTCTTGTAATACATTTACAACAAGTTTCACGACTTATAATCATCCAATTGATCTCTGTTGTTATTTATCTTTTTTTGCAAATTGGAATAGAGAGCAAACTTGAAGGAAATGCATTAGATATCATCCAGTTTTTACATATTGAAAGATAACCATCAAATGATACATTGCATGAATGATAAATGTCACATATAGATATTTTCAATGGTTCCAACTTAGGTTTTCTCTAACTACAGTATGATGGGAATTATATGAAGAACATAGTTCCTAATCGGATATCTGAAAGGCAAAAAAAAAATTTATTTAGCATTATATACATGAATTTTTGTTGTTATTACCTATAAGTGGAGGCAGAGCCGGCCATCCGAAATGCGCCCCTGCCCAAGGTGGAAGAACGGGACCTGGAGGCGGTGGTGGCCCTCCAACACTCGGAAAGAGTCCACTGCTTGTCCACCCGCTGGTCCATCCGTCGGGTGGACCACTTGCCCAGCCACCAGCAGCTAGGCCACCGCCACCCGATGACCAGGGATTGGGGGCAGAACTGCCTCCTCCTCCCCCTCCGCTGCTGGGCCAGGAAGCTGCGCCTCCCATTGCAGCTGTATTGGGAAAATATTTATAGTGAGATTGTAATCCTTAATAATAAGTTGAAATGGGAAAATATTTATAGTGAGATTGTAATCAGTCATAATAAGTTGAAATGAGAAAATATTTATAGTTAGTGAGATGCAATCCGTAATAATTTGAAATGGGAGATGGATTGAGATATAATCCGTAATAAATTGAATTATATCCGGATAATAAATTGAAATGAGGTAGTAATCCGTAATAATTTGAAATGGGAGATTGATTGAGATATAATCCGTAATAATTTGAAATGGGAGATTGATTGAGATATAATCCGTAATGTAATGCGTGAGACTGTAATCCGTAATAATTTGAAATAGGAAAATATTTATAGTGAGACTATAATTCGTAATAATGAATCCGACTGTAATCCATAGTAATAATTTTAAATGGGAAAATATTTATAGTGAGACTATAATTCGTAATAATGAATTCGACTGTAATCCGTAGTAACAATTTGAAATGGGAAAATATTTATAGTTAGTGAGATTGTAATCCGCATAATTTTTAAAGAAGCTAATTGGTTTATATTTTATTTTGTTAATGAGTATTGTTTTGATAAACTTTCGAATTTTATACTTTTTGTAGTATAATTTATTGCAATTAAATATAATTTATTACAAAAGTTCTTTGTGATTTAATATAGGATATCTACCTAACTATTTTTAAATTTATGAAATAACAAGAAACAATCTAATTCCGAGATTTAAATAGTAGTTTTAAAAGTACTACAATAAAATAAAAATTAAACTTTTTATTTGAGAACCAAGAGCCTTCTTTAAAAAAATGAAATTTGAATTAAAAATATTTTAGAAATGATTTTAATCAATTTTTAGATAAACGGCATCCGATACATTCTTTGAACAAGTTTTATTATACTTTACTAATTTAATTCCTTATCAGAAACAATGCATAAAATGAGTAATATTTAAAAAAAATTTTGAATCGTTACATCTATCTGAAACAAAAAGTATTGTTCATATTTTTCAATATCATTTTTGTATTATTTTCATCAATATCACCATACATATTTAAATGCCCAGTCTTTAAATTTGATATTTTTTTACATTGACTACATATTTATATTTTATTCTAACTGCATAAGGTTGACAGCAGTTTTCCTTTCAACAACTTTTGCCACTAAAACATATTAAAGAACTGAAATTGGCACATATGGCTTGGGTACCTTTTAGAACAACAAAAAAGTTTTCCACTAATAAATTTAACTATATACTTCCCAATCTATAAATTGAAACTAAGTTATTCTGGTGCACTTACATCCTCCTCCGCCGCTCCACATGCTGCTGCCTCCAGCACCACCTGCTCCGCTCCACGCTCCAGCCGATCCACCCGCGGAACCCCGCTGCTGGGCCAGCTGGCTGCACCACCTCCCATACCTCCGACTCCAGCCATGCTTCCCGCTCCTCCCATGCCTCCCGTAGAGCCTGAACCCGATGGTGGCCAGGGTCCACCTCGGCCTCCTCCGAAAACCTCCGCTGGCCGCATTCCCTCCTACTCCTCGAACTGAAAGACAAGATCAGAAATATCTATATCTATACATATATATAAATGGAAACTTGTAAGGATTGAGAGTAAAATGATACGTATTTATTTTTATTGGCGCCAATGCAATGAGTTATTTTTTACTAATGTTCATTTTAATTAGGTATAGTAATTCTTTTTTAACTTAGTCTTTTAATTGCATAATATGTTAATCAAAATTCAAAGGGAACTAATGTGCAGTTTTTAATTGATTAATTGATGTTTAGAGAGAGTTTTATTAAAAGTTTTTATATTTATTGTTGTAAGTCTATGTTCTAATAAGCTGATAAATTTTATTAACATGAGTAGTTTAATTAACTAATTTTTCTTCTCCATGAGTTTCACCTATGGCATTTACTGCCATAAGTTAAATATTCTTATATATAGGTCAAATATTCTAATATCTGTTCAATTCCGTGTATAAGTCACTATTCTTATATCTGGTTTTCTTTATTCATATCCGAATCGCTATCTTATTATTATATTATATATTTTTTTTTTCTCGAAAACTTGTTAAAAATAAAATAATTAATTTTTAGTCATTCTACGTACGAATATTTCTGTTATCTACAAATATAAATATTATCTTTTGGAACTAGTTAACTCCTTTTGAGATAAAAAATAACTTTTATTTAACTAAATTATTATTTTTGTTTTAGTTTAGGATTTGTAAACCATAATTTGATAGAACTTAAACCATAATTTGATGGAACGTACTAAAAATGAACGAAACAGAATTTAATATTAAAATTATGTCAAAGAAATACAATCTGGTATTTTCTCTAAATTTATTTTTTTTTTTTTTATACTTGAAAATTAATATTAAAAATTATTAATAAAAAGGTTGTTGAAGTGTTAATTTATAATATTAATTTTTTTTTCATGAATGAAAATTTTCTTGTAAGATCGAAAATTAAATAACATTTTAAAATATTTTAATTCTATTCAATAGTTGTCAAATTTTAATTGATAGCTGAAACACATAACGAATATTAAATTTTTCATATTAATTATTTTTGTTAAAGTTAATATAAATTCTTTCAAATACAGTATAAAAGTACAAGCTATAAGTATAACATAAAATTTATACAAAAAGCAATCAAAGCTGTATAAATATTTTTAAACATATTTTTAGTATACAAATCAATACGCGTGCATTTGCATTGAAATATATTTTATGATAATGCGAAGCAAGACGTAAGTAAACGTAAGAAGCCTATTTTAGTAAAACAGAATAAAAGTTTAGCAAACATATTGAAGCGTATTTCATAATAGTATGCAGAATTAAGTTTAGGCAAGTTCACTGAAGCATATTTTAGCATACAAAACAAAGCGTATATAAAAACATGGATGCTTTAGTACAATAGTCCGACCTCGGATATAGTGTGGAATGGTAAATATCCGGTTTAACAGCGGAAGGAGTTAAATCGATTACTTGTTAGGGGTACTAGCCAGATAAAGTTGCTTTGAAAGAAAAAAAAAGTATAATAATTAGAGTGGAATATTTTTAATCTATTTTTTCTTCTTAACATCGTGCAATCTAAAATTTAAATTATTAAAATTATTTTTACTGCAATCAAAATCCCTCTTAAATGACAAATCCCTATGACAGCACTTTTGTTTTAATCTGGCCTCTTGAATGTTGCCAATTTTCTTTCGCGATCGGTGGTCGGACTATAAACACATTGAAGTATATTTTAGAATGCAGAGAAAACGTTTTTAAATACATTTCGGGTCATGTTTCAGCATGCAAAGCAAGACGTCCGTAAACACATTGAAGCATGGTTTAGTATAATGCATTGCAATAAAGCAAGATGTTACCATAACACACACAGAAATAGGTTTTGCGGACAAACAAAGCAACAAGCACATTCAAACGGTTAGATCCAACAAAGGAGCTTATTTTGAGAGCAAGGCATGTCGAAGATACGTACACCACTTGAACTCGTAGTAATCGTAAAAGTCGTCGTCCACTAGACTGGGTTTCATGGAGCCGTCGTACCGGCTGAACCGGCAGGACTGATACCTGGAGCTGTACTCGACGGATCGACAGTCCCGACCGTATTTCCTCATGCACTCGTCCAAACATTCCTGGAATGAGTACGACTTGGTTTCTGCTTGGTGAGGTCCATCGAGGCGCTTCCGCCGATAGCATTCGAATGTCAGGTTGTTGATCAAGGCATCTGGACAAGAAAAAACGACATTTATTGCTAGCCATCGATGCACCAGAGGTGGAACACAAACACTTCTTTCTACACATGATACAGCACTCGATTAAGACCATCACCAAGCATTATAAAAACCGTGGTAGTGCACCAAATATTTTATTACTGTAGTAGTAGTAGTAGAATACCAAGCATTATAAAAACTGCGGTGGTGTACCAAATATTTATTACTATATTAGTAGTAGTAGTATACCAAGCATTAGAAAATTATGACGGTGCACCAAATACTTTATTACTGTTGTAGTAGTAGTAGTACCATACCAAATATTGTAAAAACAGTGTCGAAGGGAAGACAAGCTTACCTCGAACTCTTCAAACATCAATGAAGAAAAATCAATCAAAGCAACCAACTTATCAAAATATGCTGAAAACATGTAGAATTCCTTGATAGAAAATTCAGAAGCGCACATTGCATTAAAGAATTATAACATTTTAAAGAACAAAATTAATTTGAATAACACAATGAAGACAAGAGAAGGGATCCTTTTCCATGTCTTTCCTTAATGGAATTGAAATCCCTTATATTTTCTTCTTTTTTAAAACTCCAAAATACTATACTAGGAATAATCTATATTTCAGAACTGAGTTGCTCTTTTTTGGGGGTAAAAAATAATAAATCGAAAACAACAACAACAACAACAAAAATAAATAAATAAAAATAAAATAAAATAAGAAAAGCACTAATGCGAAAGAATAACATAATTCTATAAATTTTATCATTTAGGATTTATATTTTTTTGTGCTATACATTTTTAAAAGGCTACAAAAATTATAAAATATTCATAACATAAAGAGATGACCAGTAAACACATTTTAAATTTGAAGAAAGTTTTAATCAATAATAACAGTTTACGAACGTTCACTGTAAAATAAGCTTTTAAAATGATCTGAGAAAAGCAGATAAAATTTTTGCTATCAAAACATATAAATGTTCTATTTATAAATATTTAGTATGCACTAGATAATCCTTTTTAATAATTTTTATTTCTCATATGTATTAAAAAGGATTCTTAATTAAAATGAAACGCTTTTATTTTTATGGCAATACATCTTGCTTGATTTCTTGCATGAATAATAGTTTCTTTTATTTTCTGTTTGAAAACGACGTAAAAATATTTGCCAAAAATTATTAAAAAACATATGTGTAAACATAACATGTTTTATATATTGTAAACAACATGGTAATATATTGCAAACAACACAAACATGTTAATGTTTACAATATATAAAATATATTTTATTGACAACAACATTATAAAGTGTAAAAAAAGCTTCCTTGTAAGCATGTTATTGCTTACAAAAAAAGCTTACATTTTATAATGTTGTTGTCAATAAAATATATTTTTCTTCATGCCTCAGTTTTTGTGTTTATGTCAAAACGCGACACTTATTACCATACATTCCTGTACAAAAATATGTTTTAGTAAGCTGTAGCCTCCTCTCTCAAAATTTTTCCATGCCCGTTGAATCACACTGTATATTCATAAATAAACTTGTATTTTATTTACAATATATTTATTTATTACATTTAAGACATAAGTAGATATGTAAATGCACAAATTTTCTGTTTATCAGCTTTAAGAAGGTAGAATAAATAATTTTTTTAAAACATAAAAGAAAATAAAGGTAAGGAGGTAAGACTAGTTCGGGTATCATTTTTATAACATGATATAGTTTTGTTTCACCTTAATATTACTCGATTATTTTAAAAAATAGAAATGCGAAAAAGAGAGTGGGAGAAATGATTTAAAACTAGTATTGCAAGTAGCGTTTTTATTTTACCTCTGTCTGATGTCCCACAAAACAGGCGGTACAAATCCCCAGTGCTGGGCTTGAGAGGCTTCTGCACGTCCGGTCCCTCCGCATCGCCAACTGGGTCATCAGGATACAGGACGCAGGTTTTGCTTTTGTCGTAATACAGGAAAGATCTGCACATGAAACCGCGCTCCGTCAGGCTGTGGATGCACTTGTCCGAGCAGTCTTTGAAATCGCGCACAGAGAAGAGGTCTCTCTCGTAGGCGCCCTCCAGTTCTTTGCCTGCTTCCAAGATGAGTGCTGTTGCCGAACACAAGTCTGAACCTAAGAATAAATGTCATTATTCAGTAATACATTGAGATTAGCGTATGAATATTCTTTATTAGTCAACATAAATTTTTTTCCCACTTATCAACAACTATTTTTATTTTTAAATATAAATGAAATATGATATATCTCGTTTTTATTAGATAATGCAATATTATTTTCCTACTTAATACAATTATTTGAAAATGTGCAGAATACTTCTATTTATAAATAATTTATATTCACTTTATCCAGCAATTTAACTAACTAACTCCATGGTACGATGGTTAAAGTCCAAGTTGGACAATTGCCGTCTGCCGAGTGGCAGATATGTTTTCTTTTACGGGGTAGGATTGTCAGCCCAACGCTGTACAGCCATATTGTAGAGGTTTAAAGTGGACTAAGATTAAGGTGAATTTCGAACCACCATAAACATCCATGTCATCGCAGGGATTCGAATACGAAACCTGCCGTGGATTAAGGGACCTAAGGTTTAAAGTGGATTCCGAACCATTACAAGCATCCAGGTAACCGCAGGGATTCGCAACCTGAGGCAGCAAGCGTCAGATCTCCAATAATCTAATATTTAAAATTTTATTGTAGTATACGTTTAAATTAATTTGATTTTTTCGTGAAAAAAAAATCCACAGCTTCGATTGTTCCTTTCGTGTGGAATTGTTGGTTCATTTGCAACATTTTAAAAATTCAATTCTCTCAGGCAAAAAAAAAAAAAAAAAAATCCAGACATTTAAAAAATGCAGCATAATAAATAAATAAAATTCAATGCAAATTATTCAGTTGTATCTAACTTATTTAAATTTTCATTATTTTGTGAGGGTCCGGATTAGAATAGCCCCACTGTAGCCCATGTATGTCGTAAAAGGCGACTAAAATGGGTATCCAGTGCCCGGAAGTAAAGTCAGACTTCTCCGTTTGGGTGCGCTAAGTCTTTGTGTCTTTAAATCAAGGAGAAAAAGAAGCTTCATTTTTATACCCTTTATTATAACTCGGCGGTAACAGGGGTTCATGGACTTGAACTAGAACGTGGACTTGCTGTCGACCAAGTGGGATAAGAAACAACAAATTTGCTTTTTAACTCTTAAATTTTTTATGTAAGGACATCAGAAGTATTTGCTTTTATTTATTTATTTATTTGACGAATAATTTCAAATAATCAAACATATGATCAAAGTCAAATTTCCATTAGTAAATATTTCCACTAGCAAATAAAGAAATCAAATAATTTTTTTTTATTAAGATAGGAGTTGGTTTATTTCCTTTATAAGAAATGCAAGTACTGATATTTGTTAAGAATACAACAGTTTTTCTAGTACTTCGTGAAAAAAGGTTTCAAAGCTAAATTGCTAATTTTAAAGATAACAAAATTCGTTCTTGTATGCTGCAGAAAAATTTTAACGGAATTTCCTTCCGCATTTTAGCTAACTACATTTTAAAATCGATGCGTCAATTCCTCTTACCTGATAGGCAGAGATTCTCCATATAGTCACTGTTGGCATCTGACATGAATCCCGCAGGATTCATGGCCTTGGTTTCCCCTGCTCAGCCTGCACACGGATCCCGCCCTGTCGAAACTGCAAGACCGGCACTTGAAACTCTCCTCGTTGATGCACTTGCTTTCGCAGTCCGTCCTGTTGACGGCGAAGATTTCACGATCGCCAGTGCCTTCGAAGCGAAAACCGGGTGTCCTCTCCATCACGTACAGGCGATTGCTGCATTCGGTGCTCACTTTGCTAGCTGGAATGAGATAATATAAACAACATAAAATTTTTTTCCAAATTTTCTTTAAAAAAAAATCAGATTAAGGAAATGTGCTAATTTAAGTTACATAATATAAATTATTATAGATGTAAAACTAGAGTAGTAGTAAAACTTGCATGTTAAGTGGCCTTAAATAAGAGAAGATAATTCTCATGATGATCTTCATAACTCTACTCTCTCCGAAGTTGTTTTGATCTTTAATCCATTTTTGGCTTTTACACGTTATTAATTTGGTTCATACGACAAACTAAACCCTTTCCAAATTAAAATTATCATATTATGGAGAGTTCAGATTCTTTTCAAGAAATTTAGTTTATATGACAAACTATTAATTTGGTTATTAATGACGTTATTAATTTGGTTCATATGACAAATTAAACACGTTTAAAATTATTTCCAAGAAAAAATTATTATATTATAAGGACTGCAGGAAATTTTATTCATGAATTTGGAAATTAATTTTCAGTCCTTACAACAGATTGATTTGGAATTTTAAGAAATAAACACAAAAACATATATATTTGAAGATAATAGAAATGCATAAACTCACATGTAATGCATATCTCATTGAAATGCCATACATCGTGTTGCTGCACCAGAGTCTCCATCCCGTCCGGAGATGCCTGGTCGTAGTAGAGGTAGCAGCTGGAGTCTTCATACTCGGCGACGACTCCATTCCTAGCTGAGGACACGTCGTTGCCTTCGTGGGCCGGCACTGACTCAGCCTTTTGCCCGGCAGGAAGTCGAATGACCGACATTGTGGCACATGTTGCGTCGTGGTGCGGTCCTCTGCGCATCTTCGTATGCACTCGGACAGTACCCGAATCGGCAGGTCTTTTCTCGTGATCTTCAAGGCAAAAAGAACGTCACGTTATATGTCTATTCATCGTAGTCTTTGATGTAAAGTTGGGTCCTAAATTTCTTAAATATTAAATTTCTCAAATCGTAAATTGTGTTAAAAAAAAAAAAATAATTCTTTTGTTAATTGTATTGTTAAGAATAATGAATATAATTTTGTAGTGTGCAGGTTGGGCAACCCGATTGTAGTAACTGGGTGTGGTTGGGCAACCCGATTGTAGTAACTGGGTGTGGTTGGGCTGAAATACTCGAGGCACATGTTTGAGAACTCACAGCTTTATTGACACACGTACCAACACCACGCACATACAACTAGAGGCATGCAATGCTTAACACATTGAAAGGCAGATGATTATAGATTCGTGGAAGGACTCCACTTCTAAGCCGAATACCCGAAACTCAGATACGTGCAAGGTGCACGAATGATACTTCCAATGCGGGTGCAAGTCTGAAGACCAACTACAGCGTCAGGATGCACTAAATATATTTTCCCCTCAGGAAAACTAAACGTTTCTCAGCGGATACTTTTCACAGATGAGAATCATGAGGCGGACAAACCATTTCTCCTGAACGCCAGAGGGCTCTTGCCAGTGTCAACCACGGTTACAGTTTGTTCTTTATAGTTAGAATCATGATGGAGGGTCACTATGCACCTTAAAAATTATTTGGAAGGAATTTCCTCCCTGCACATTTAACATTCCATACATAGAATAGGCACAAAAAAATGTAATTTGGCTTTCAAACTGAGTTCTTTCATTCAGAAGTTTAACTACCGTATCACTAAGTTAACGAACATTAAATTATTGCATTGTTAAATTGCTAAATATTTCATTATTTTTCTATTTATGAATTAAGGACCATAATATGAATCTATCGGAACCTTCTCAAAGAAATAAAAAAAATAATAATTATAAAATAATACACTAAACATGCTCATTAAATTTTAAGTTTAAAATGTTTCTATAATATAAATATCAAAATATACCGTTTTGCTTCAATTTATTTTGTACATCCTATATTGAAAGAAAGAAAACTCGATAACTTCTTTGAGTTATCTCAAATAGCTGATTTTTTTTCCTTATCCCACTTGATAGACAACAACATCTAGATTAAGTCCGAGAAGAAGGTCTCATGGAAGGAGGAAATGGGGGGGGCATCTTCTGTTGTACACCCGTAGGTAGAAGTCTGACTTGGCTCCATGTCGTTGAAGGAGGGCAATACATTCTGGAAGGACTATTAGGAGAACTATCCCGCATTCGCGTATCGTATGGGAGAAAACCCGGAAAAACTCTCACCAGGTAGTCCGACTCACCAGGCAAGATGCTGAACATCCCAAACGCCGTCGAATGAAACAGTGTTAACAACAAAAATGCCAGCGGATTGAGCCTCAGTTTTCATGCTCTCAGCGGCGCGCGTTTTCACTGAGCCACGAGTCGTAGTGAATTAATTTTAATCGTGTCTAGCTACAATGGTTCAAACGCTGTTTGAAATAAAATAAAATAGTAAATAAATTTTCTTCATACTGATATTGAAGGATTTAAATGAGAGAAAATATTTTTTACCGAATGAATTAAATATAGTTCTCAAAATATGTGTCGGAATATTTGTGTTTATAATAAACATTGGTTTTTAACTTTGAGAGTGAATTTATGTTTTTATTTATTGTGTAAAAAAAAAAAAAGCGAAAAAAAAAATTTTGAAAGTTTTATGTTTAATACAGACTCTAAAAGTTCAAATATTTTTTTTTTTTTGTTCTAATGCAACTGACAAACACTTAAACAGCTATGTCTTGATGCCGTAAGGCAAGTGCTGCACAGACGTACCACTTTGCATCACTCAGGGCGCGCGTGTAACTTGAAGATAAGCCACGGACGCGGAGTAACAATGATTTCAAATATTATCTCCAGTTATTTTGAAAAAATTATTAAATTAGTAAGAGGATGTTTTTTTTTTAAATAAAAGAACAATGGACTTACAACTTCGGCTCTTCTGGTGCCTCCAAAATTATTGCTGCCAGTTCCGGAAAGTTTATAATCTGCAACTCTTTCGAACATTAATTTTCCGACTCCATTGTTACAACTTTGAGCTGTGGAAACAAAAACAAGATATTAAAAAGTTCAGGAACATAGAATGAAACTTTAAAAATATTTTTTTTACTATTTGGTAGTCAAATGTGAATTTACACATAAATAAATTTGAATGAATTTATCCAAATGTGTATGTAGTTAGAAAAATTGTGTATTAGAGTTGTGAAAATTCTATTTAAGTAAATATTAAAGAAATGGCAGTATATTTTGAAAAACATCCATAAATATAATTTAAGTTAAAATATTCAAATTTTTACCCGCATTTGTTTTTAGCAATTTATTATTTTGTTAGAATTTTAGAATTAAAAAAATTTTTTTTTTTAATTCAATGAAATTCAATAACTAGGAACATTTTTATTAATATTATACTAATCGAGGAATTATATAATCTAGTAATTATGTAATTTGTTGTATCTGAAATAATATTAAAATAAATTTAATATTCAGAAATCATAACTTCCATTATTAATTATTTTAAATATGATTTTGTATCAATTTATTGAATTAAAATAATTGTTATTAAAAAAATATCGTTTTTAACTTTATGACCGTTTTTATTCTGTTTTTGTTTTAATAGAATTTTAAATATTAATTTTACATGTTTTAAAAATATGTTAAAAGAAACAAGTGATATATTTTAAATATAAAAATAATATTAGTGTTCAAGTTTAAACAATTAAACATTCATAATTTACGAATAAACTCCGAGGTCAAGAAATAAAAATTATGTACACTAATGAATTCCTTAAAAACATTTCTGTTCATAGAAAGTTCGGAAATATGGGTAACTAAACCACTATGGATATAATATGGGCATCTAAACCAGGAAATTTTAAAATGGCTGCTCATAAATATGATCACGTACTGTTTTATACATGGAAAACAACAGATATTTAAACTTCCTTTATTTGCTATCAATTATTTTTAGGTCATTTTAGCTTTTTTTCAGGGGTTTTCTGGGTTTCGTTTGCCGCTCTACGGTCATTTTGTGCATACTTTAGGCTAATTATACCGGGACCTACAGTTTAACGTGATTTCCGAACCAATAACAAACATCCATGCCGGCGCCCTATAGAATTTGAATCTGAAAGCCGTTTCATCAAAGGTCAGATTGCTATCAAATTGGCAATCTGGACACTTTTTCAGGAGCTAATTAATGATATCAAAAGAAAAAATATGAACATAAATAATGAATGCCTTAAAAACATTTTTGCCCATAGAAAGTTCAGAAATCCGGGTAACTAAATCAATATGAATATATTATGGGTATCTAAACCAGGAAATTTTAAAATGGATTGTTCATAAACGTAATCACGTATTGATTTATTCACGATAAACAACAACGAATATTTAAACTTCCTTTATTTCCTATCCATTACTTTTTCAGGACATTTTAATTCACACATAACCTCCATCGATTTATATTCTATCGTAGGAACAGAAGTTTGAACACATTTGTTAGGTTTAAAAGCAAATCAATTTAGAATTCAGTACTCGAAAATGACCTTTATTTACCCTTGAGGCCATCAGCACTATTACTAATAGTCACGTTTCTCTCAATTTTGAAATTCATGCATGTGCTGATTCAACAGATCAGAGTACCTATCCTGTATCGGCCACCATAACTCCTTAATCAGTGCCGTTCTCTGCCCAATTTTCGGTGGAATCCCTTCCAGTGACACACATTCGCAATTGCGACCCCTATTGTTTATTCTGTACGGAATATTGACCCCAGAATACTAATGTAACTGCCTCTATCCATTTTTAAAGGAATTTAATGCTTGGATTGGCTTTACATGGTGAAAGAGATGGGAAAGATAACTGCAATTGGGGTTGGCCTGGAAGTTCGAAAAAAAGCATTAATTTGTTTTCAGGGAGTCAAAAAAAGAAAGAGAGATAGAATATTATTGATGACTTGATGGAGTTTGGTGACCACACCTCCACTTGGCGAATGGTGAACAGTAACTTGTGGTGAGCCCTTTGCCAATTGTAAGAAAATTAAATAAATCGGCAGAAGGAATAATAATTTCTAACATCAGAGACAAAAACATTGCAATTAAGACAGAAAGTCAAAGTTACAATAGAAGAGTAAAAAATACAAATAAAATAAAATAAAATCATCCCATAAGCAAAAAATATTAAAAAATTAAAGGACACTGATGCAGAGAGAAATCGAAATATCTCCGAGAGAGATAGAAGAACGTTTTTGAAAATTAAATAATTAAACTTTGGGGGCGATCAAAAGTCTGGCAACATGGTTTCCAGGAGATTTGGTTTGTCATTCCGGTCCTTTTGTGCATAATTTAGACTAATTAACCGTGACCTACAGGGTCTACAGACTTACAAAGAGATTTAAAGGGTCTGAAAGTCAACAGATGGCTATCTATTGCCCCGGACAGAGTAAATAATAATAAAACAAAGAACTTATCTTGATAATATTCTTTTCACCGTAGTAATATAGGTAGAAAGATTGAAAAAGTGAATTCAAAAATTTCTCTAGTAAAAACTGAGTTGCTGAATTTGTGAAAAATGTAAAAAAAAAAAAAACTGGAATAACGGAGCGCCCTGAATGCGGAGAATTTTTATTTGTATTCTGCTACCACTCAAGAATGACATATGGGAATATTATTGCTAATATTTTGTTCTGTTGATTCATTTAAATATTGTCGATATAAAGTGAACAAAATATTATCAAATAAAGAAACTAAATCATTTTAAAAATTCAACTCCGAACAAAAAATGAATAAATTAAGTGAAGGAATAAGTAAGGGGTAAAATGAAATTTTTTTATTATAAATACTTGTTTTTCTTGTTGAAATCCATATTTAAAAGCAGTTTCAATAAATAATAACTGACAGAAGTAGCCTAGAGAATAACACCCATAAAATTTTGAGGCTTAAGAAATAATGATTAAAGAAAATTCGTCTTCAGCTGCATTAAAATAATAATATTTATAAAAAATAATTAGAGACAACCAGTTCTAAACATTTTTTTGAAATTCTGACATTTCTTTTAATAATTCTGACATATAAAAGTACAGGCATTAATTGTTATTGTAAAGATATGGATAAAAATGTTGTTTTTAAATTTGTTTAATATTCTAAAATCCCAAAAAATCATAAGTTGTTGTTTAACACAGATAAATTATTTTTATGTAAATAATATGACAAGTTAAACTATTTAAAAATCTTTTTAATAATTTATTAAATTATTTTATTATTATTTTTTATTTTTATTAATCATTATTTATTTATTAAATTAGTTTAAATGTTTTTTATATTTGTTTTAAACTTTAGAAATGCTTACCACTTTATAAAGTATTGAAATATGTCATTAATTTTTAATAATTCTGTATTAGAAGCGTCATACAAATTTTAATTTGTTTAAGTTAGAAACTTAAAAATATTTTTTTAAACTATCGATAAAAAAGGTTTTTAATCAATTATGGAAAACTGTGTTTATTTTAACAAGACTCATATTACAATCTTAGTTTTAACAGCATATAGATTTGAAATTTACTTTCTTCTACTAATTTTCCTACATAATAAAAATTTTATAAAGAAATTTCATTTTAGGGTGAAAAATATTTAATAAATAAATCTTTTTTTTTGAGAAATATTGAATAATTAAACTACATATGCTTAGTCTCAACTAACAATAAATAACATTACTCCCAACGCATACTATTCAATTAATACATATATAGAATATTTTTATTTAAAATTATCTACACATTAGACTGTTGAATCAAATGATCTACATATTCGGAAGCAATTTTACTTGTCCTGGAATAAAAATAAGGTACTATAATCAAATAGCGTACATTTGTTGTTGAATTACGTGCTTGCTATGATGCATCTGTTATATTGCATCTGCTGATATGTAAAGATAGCTGTTGCTTAACAATTATTTAACAACTTTATCTTTGTTTACAAATCGTGAGGGCTGAATTTCTCCTATCTTGCTATCAGCAATTCCAACAGCAACTTGAAAACGTTGGTTCCCCATACATTCTATTAAGTTTCCCACTATATTTCCGAAGAGTGCTAAAAGTATTCCGAGGTGAGTTATATGAATCACTTTTGTAAAATTTACTTTCAATACTCACAATTATTAACTTCTCTAATGTGACTCAGTTTATACTTAGTTATTACTTAAATTTAGGGAATTTTCAATACATATAGGCCTGGAAATTATTCAGACAATTATTCCATTTTAATTTTACATTAATTTTATTCAATTATTTAATCTTTAAAAATAAGGAAATATGTTAGTATTCATTAGAGATATCAAAAAATGGAATATTTAAAGTCAACATTGATTAAAAAAATTTAAATAACCCTAAAAATATTTTAAAAAATTTGAAAATTGAAACAGTATACATAAGTAGGTTTTATATGGGCTTGATAACAGAACGACTAGCTCTCTGGTGCTCGGGGCCATAGGTTTCGGATTCGAGTCCCGGCGGTGTCATGGATGTCTGTAGTGGTTCGGAATCCACTTTAAACAGTAGGTCCTGGTCTAATATTACTATAGAATGTTAACGTAAGGCTGATAACCTTACCCCTTAAAATGGAAACATCTCCTGTCTCGAAATCTGCCAGTAGACAGACGACCTTGATCCACCATGGGGCTATTGGGCCAAGGAAGATTTGGTTTTTGTCCCAGTTCTGTCATTTTTTGCACACTTTAGGCTAATTAGACCTGGACCTGCTGTTTACATTAATTCCAAATCAATAACAAACGTCCACGTCACCTCAGGAATCAAATCAGAAGCCTGTGTTACCAAAAGCCAGGGCACTAGCCAAGTGGTCATAAGGCCACGCGCCAATGAAGAAGAATGTTTTTAGTATGATGAAAAATTTTTACAATGGAACCTAGGCCACATACCATTCAAAGTATCAAAGAAACGTGAAGTTAAAAGTACAATTTGAACTTGCAACAATGAAAAGATAAAGAGTTAACAAAAGTATGAACAGAGAACATGGATGCCATTGGATGAAACTCTCTCAAATCCTCTCAAAAACTCCTGGCATCATAGTTATTTTGTTTCTGACAGCAGCGATTCCCACCACGAAATCTTCAATGGAGTTTATGAGCATCTCGTTCACTGATGATTTAAGCAATTTACATCAATGATTTGTGGCAATAATCTGAAACATTGTGGAAAGAAGGATGATTTAAAAAAATGGTTTTTTGGTCTAAGTGTCATTGATGCTTTTTTCTCTGAAAAACTGCTTATGACAAATCCTTGAACGTGAGGTTCTAGAGGTGTGCAATGTTTATGACTTTTTAAAGTGGAATTTGGGCTTAGGTTCCATTGAAAATCTTGTTCATCTAGATGAATGCTACCCCCATTATCTTGTTGAAACTGTTTATGAAGGGATTTCCTGTTCTTGTGGATTTGGAAATGAATGAAATTGCAGATTCTTTAGCAAAGAATGCTTTAAGTCTGGATCAGACTGCCTTTCCTACTTTCCTTGCAGATGCAAATGCCTTGGCAAAAACTAAACTTATACTTCCTTCTAAGATCAAAACTAAATACTAAATTATAGAACTAAATATCGATAGAAGAACAGCTGCTACTATCGCAAGATTAAAGATCAATCACCCCAAAAATAGAAATATTTCTGCTGATGGCGTTAAACAATACCAAAAAATATAGCAACTGCCCTGATGTCGAGCTTACTCCTCGTCCTGTCTTTGATTGCCCAGCTGTTACAGCCGCCATACATTGTCTGCACTATCCCTCGGAGGATTTATACTCCAAGCTGGCAATCGACATAGACAATAGTATTCGTGAGCACCACGATATTTGATTTTCTTGTACTCTTCAGAAGATACGACAATAACAACAACAACTGTTAATGAACGCCTTTTATATACATATAATGGAGGGATAGTCAGAATATGGATGGATATTGGACATTTATCTATATTGTAAGTGATTTTAAATGAAAACAAAAATAAAAAAAAGACAAAAGAATGGACCTAGATATTCATGTAGATGAACATTATATAGCTTTAATAACTGAAAATTGAGAATTTCATCTAGTTGAATGTTAAAAAGATAAATAAGATTTTTCAAAAGTGTCTAAATGTTTCCACTATAATAAAGACTTACTGCCAGAAATACCAGAAAATTTTCTGTATGATGATTCAAAGTCTCCCACATTTTAAACTATATATTATTTTTATAAAAAAAGTAGTACTCGGTGTATTGGAAATGTACCGCAAATGATCCCCAAAGCAAATCGCTCAGCACTTCTATGAGGTTGATAAATCTCAGTATTATATTCGATGAAGAATAAGCTATCGCTATGTAGAAAAATGTGCTTTTTAAGTAATAAATTATCCTCGTTGATTCTCATTTGATGAAGTTTCCAAAACTTTTCAACTTGTTAATAAAATTCATTTCTGTCATTCAATTCAAAATTTTATGTTTATATATATTTTCATAAACTTTTTTCATACGATTAGATAAAAACTTTTAAAGGCATCATATATTTCCATGTTTAATTTCAGTTTGTTGGATTATATCTGTAAAATGAAAACATTGATGTTTAAATCTCCTCTGCAAATTAAATAATTTAAAGAATTTTTTTACTACAATCAAAATGTTAAAATTATATGCGAATTTTTTGATAATGTATGTATTATAATTGTTTCTTAAAAACCAGGCTATTTTTAACATTTCTGTTTCAACTGAAAATAGATTAGGGTTGCACTGAAAATAGGAGTTCTGATAATATTGAACTGTTATCGCTTACGTAATAATAATTGAATGATATCTATTGTTAATTTTACACAAGATATTAAAGATATTATTTTATAAAGTGCTTATTTTGGTTTATTTTATCTACTGATAAACTCATTAAAAAAAAGGAAACAAACTATAATTTATGAATTGCTTAATTAGGAAGGTTGATAAAAAGAATCTAGAAAACAAAAATTCGAAAATTATTTCAGAAACTTACTAATTAGAAAATTACTTCGCTTCAACAATATTAATAATACTTATAAAAAACTCCAAGCAATTTATCCCATTTTCTGATGTAACAGTAGCTTTAAATATACATCTAATAAATGTATTAATATTCAATAAATAAATTCTAATAGAAATCTTTCGACATCTAAAGTTTCTATAATATTGTGGAATAAAGATGCAAATACATAAAATTATTTTATTAACTTCAACTGTAACGGAATTTTCCAAATTGAACAATTTCCAATATTTTTTTTTCATTTTCAATATAAATTTGTATTGTGTTTTAAAATTTTTTCATAATTTTATTTAAATAAGAATTGACATAGTTACAACCTTAAAAGAAATAATTTTCTAAGAATATTTCTCGCGTTGAACATTTTAATAAAATTAATGGCATTTTTAGATATTTTATCAAGAGAACTTTTTAAGGAAACTTTACATTTTGAATCGAAATACAAATATATTTTTTAAAATTTAAAAAATATTTTTAATTTTTATATTTATATTTTCGAATATTCATAAGTGTGTTTTTAATTTTTATAAAGATACTTTGAATTTTTATAAATGTATTTCCTTTCACGTGTCTGCTGAATGTATTTCCCTCTGTTTATTGCTAAATTATCTTTTCATCTCTCCCAATGATCTAAAATAATTCGCATCAAATAAAATTAATCTTTGCATATCATTTAATTAATACTGTAATTTTTAAAAGCTTTTAATATCTAGCTTCGAATTAAGTTTTCTATAATTTGTATATAATTTTATAAAAAAAAATTTTTTTAGAAAAGCTAATTTTATAAAAAATAGATAAAAATTTTTGCGCATTTGTTGTAAATGAAGATCGAATTTTTCGTTAGTTTTTTGTTTTAAATCCTTTTCAGGATATATATTAGAATTTATTTAGATTTCGTAACTGTGAACGTTTTTATAAGATATTATTTCTTTATTAGATAAATCGTAATTATTAGAAGAGGAAATAAAATAACTTGTATATTTTATATGTTACTAGCAGACCCGGCCACGCGTTGCTGTGGCTTTCTTGTATTTCGTTCAATTATTAGATACTATGTATAATTGGTATTGTTAAGGAAGTGATTGGTAAAGAATGATGAAAAATTCAAATTAAGCTTCAACGAATAGAAAATGTTTAATTTTTATTAATTTAGATATATAAAGGTAGATAATGTTGATTTTTAACACTGTTTTATAATTATTTTACCAAATTTAATTTTAAATAATCATTACTTTCATTTATCTAAGAACTAAGCAATGAACAATATTTCTTGTTAATCTGTCTTTCGTCAAAATAAATAAATTCGTTAAATAATTTAATAAGTTGGTTAAGATTTTCTAAAAGATTTTCCAACAATTCTACAATAGCTCTTTGTACTTGCTCGTTCGATAAAATTATACTGACATCGAGTTATCACACGTTCTTCAGAACTGCCCATAAAATAAATTTGAAGAAATTTTGGCTCTTCGTTAGGTATTGGCATCAACGACCCGATCTTATGGTAACCTGAACTTGTATTTTGAATGTACTTTCAAAATTGCGTACATCGGATGAAAATCGCAAATTTTAGTTGCGCCAAATGATTTTATATGTCCAATTGAAGAAATATGAAAATCACGAATTTTGCATTTAAATAAAAAAAAATCTTTTTATCCTATCTTCAAGTTGGAACAAAACACACACGTAAGGAAAAAAAAAGTTTCGGATTGTTAGTTAGTTCATCCCGAACAAACATCGTGGAATTATATATAATAGATAAATTAACTCAATTCTATTTATTTTTTATTATTAAATGTTTTTATTATTAACCACAGTTTCTATAAACATGTCAATCATTCTCACGCATCATGAATTGTTTCCATCATGGTTTACAGTGATGAAAATTATTAAAGTAGCATTTCATTTCTTGTTATCATTATTATTAACTTGTTACTATTTATCGATCATTGATGTTTATTTACATATGAGTTAAATTTCTATAGCTTCAATATTTTGTTTAACATAATTTCGATGTATAATAATTGGAAGACCATGATATTTTTATTGAAAATAATTTGAAAAAAAAAAACAAAAACAGGGTGTCTTATTATTTTTTCATTTTTATATTAGAGAATGAAATGTGAGAACATTTTGTTGCTGAACTTATTTGTTATTTCAAAAAAATTTTTTTTACTTGCGTTGAGGACGAGTCGTATTGACCATTTCCCTGCGAGCAACCCAATACAAACTAGCTTTGAAGAAGGCATATCGTGTGGGCTTGCACCGACGAACGCTGTTACTCATTTAATACCACCCAGGGGGGCATGTGTGCCTTGAAGATATACTACGGACGCTAGCAACACCAACCCCGCAACGCTCTATGATCCTATTAGACCGGGACCTACGGTTTAAAGTGGATTCCGAACCACTACAAACATCCAAGGCACACAGCCGGAACTCGAACCAGAGCGCTAGCCACTAGGGCCTCAAGCCCACTATTTCAAAAGGACATTTGTTAGTTGAAAACTAAAATTTTGATGTAGAAGGAGTTTCAAATATCTTTTCATTTGATTCTTGAAGATAAATTTCTGTGTTGGGACAAATAAGATTAAAAACTGTATACTTTTTACTATAGGATTTAATTTTTTTTTTTTTTATTGAAAGTAGACATATTTCAGATAATTTCATAAATTCATTATAACATTTATTGTTAAAGGGTTTTTCTAAAAAAATGTACTATAAGGGGATACGAGTACCCCGGAAAATATAACAAAATGAAATTCTGGAAAACTTTTGAATCAAACATGAAATGCAGTTTCCTGATTTCTATTACAACACAGCACATATTAATTGCGTTATAGAAAGACTGAGAATTTCTAAATAAAAGTGATTGAATAATTTCTTAATAATTCATATAATATAATTTAATTTGTTTAGATTTTATGAATTATATTTAGTTAATAAAATTTTGCATTTACACCAAAGTGCAAAGATAGAATTTTATCTCTTTTTAACGTTATAAGAATATAACGTTTAATGTTAAAACGTTGCATGAATAGATATATACATTGATCTGTCGTCATACATTGATCTGTTAACGTTTAACGTTATAAAGATCAATGTATGACGACAATGGTACCAATCAAATGTTTGAGTACATCTGTCATACATCAAAAAAAAAACAAAACAAAAAAATTGTTTTCTCACGTGATGACAAAAGACAGAAAAAAGTTATAAAATAAAAGCGGATCGTTATTTACTTTTTCGAACTGTTAGTTTCGTTTCTATTTCGAGAAAAATCATTCTATACGTCTCGGACATTGCTCTTCTCCACAACTACATTCCAGCATCCTCTAATCGCATGAGTGAGCATTGCCTTTTCAAACTCACAACTTAAACCATTTCTTTTCGCTTTGGTTTATTTTTCACACGTCAACATTATCCGCTATTCCTACGCAATTCGGTATCTGGTGTGGGTTTTATGGGGGGATCACGCTAAGCTTTGATAAGGACTTTTTATTTCATTGAGGTTGAATGCAGTTTACAATTCAGATACGTTTTTTTGTAGAACTTATATAGCGGAACTTGTACTGTTGTTTACTTTCTGGTTCGCGTGCAGGAATCTTTGAATTTCGACGCGTTGGAAAATAAAAAAAAGAGTGGAATATTAATGAGGTGAAACTCTTTTTGTTAAGGAAAATGAGAAAAGTTTGTGTATGTTTTTTTATGCAAAACTTATTTGAGGACAGGATGTCAATTTTATGCAAGTCATAAAGCATAAAAGTGTTGAATTCAAATGCAATGCATTTTGACCATTTTATTTCACTTGAATGACATATATGTACCAAATTCAATGTTGTTGTTGTTGTTGTAGTCGTGGTATACCCTGAAGAGTACACGAAAATCAAATGCCGTGGTGCTTCCGAATAATATTAGCTATGTTGATTCCCAACTCAGAATATAAATCCTCTTCCGAGGGAGGGTCCAGACAATGCATGGCGACTGCAGCAGTTACGCAATCAAAGACATGACGAAGAATAAGCTCGACATCAGGGCAGTTACCACACTTTTGGTATTCTTTAACGCCCTCAGCGGAAATGTTCATATTTTTCGGGTGCTTCATCCTTAATCCTGTGAGAGTAGTAGCTGTTCTTCTGCCAACATTTATCTCTGTAATTTGATATTTAGTTTTGATCTTAAAAGGAATTTTAAATTTAGATTTTTGCATTTGCATCTGCAAGAGAAATAGGAATGGCAGTTTGATTCAGACTTCCGGCATTCTTCTCCAAAGAATCTGCAATTTCATTCAATTCCAAATCCACGTGAGCAGGGATCCCTTCATAAATATTTTCAACAAAATAAGATAGCATTCATCAATATGAACAAGATTTGCAATAGAACCTAGGTCCAAATTAAATTTAAAATGCTAGAAAAGTTGCACACTTCTAGAACCTCACAGTTAAGGATTTGTCGTATGCAGTCTTTCAGTGTTTTTGTGGTGCTTCATCCTTAATCTTCTGAGAAATTCAATGTTAACTGTAGGGGAAACTGCTTACATTTCACCCACATTTTATAGCTGTAATTTGGAAAGAATAATCTCGGATTGGTGTGGGGGATTGCCCATTTTGAAGTTCGCAACCTTTACGAACTCTGTGAAAAGATTTATCAATAGATGAATATATCATGACCATTCCTGGAATGGAAATGAATGAATAGATGAATTTATCATGCCCATTCCTCATGTCTTTGGAATAGATGCTATAACTTTCAGTTTGAAATCTCTTGTTAGATTGAAACTGAGTTCACTATGCTTCATTAAACTTTGTCTTCATTAAAGATCGAAAGATTTTTAAATTTAAAAATGATTTTTTTTTAAATATTTATCATTCTCAATAAAGTTTTAGCACGCATTGAGTTTTTCCTAAAATGTGTTTATTAAATGCTCTTAAAAATCAAAAGAATAAAAAGATTTTGACATGAGATAAATAGTTGCTCTAATTTTGATTCAGTTCTGAAAAAAAAGAGAATTTCCAACTCCTTTTCATTAATCTCGTTAAATTGCATCTATTCATCTATATACTTTTATATTAAACACACTTATTTAAGTAAAAAAAGATGATTAAACTTTTGATTTCAACTAAAATCAATTTGAAGTTTGTGACAACCTTTTTTAAGAATTTATGCCTTAAATATTTGCAGAGAGTAATTACTTTAAATTCTTACTTTTTCCCCCTTCTCTTATGTAGGTATAATTCGGCTAATTTAAAAGGACAATAAATGTAGCTAATAATATTCGTCTCTAGAAGTAATGTTAATAAAAATGAAGAGAATGTTTTAAAAACCTAAGTAGATTTAAAAGTGAGTAATTTTAATTTAATTTTGGACATTAAAAAATAATATGATTAATCAAATCTGACTATTTTAATAAATTAAAAAAATGTTAACGATAGTGCATGTGGTGTTAACGACGTAATCTTCTTAATAATATAAATTAATTAAAAAAACATTAGAATTAAATTTGTGAAAGCATAAATTTATATATTTCTTAAAATTCAAGCGAAATGTTTAAGATAAAACACATTTGAAGTGCATCGTATACATTAATGTGCTTTAAAAAAGGACAAAATAGCACCTAGCATAATTGTTTAAATCAGTATTGAGAAATTGTTTAAATCACTAAGATAAATATTTTTTGTGCTTTTGAAATCAATCTTTAGTAGTTCATGGAACTGTTTCTTATAAATACTGCATTAAAAATATGATTATTTCTGGTATTCACTAATGACTTAATATTGATAAAAATATTAAAATTTTACCTGAGCGGAAAACTTGTTACAAATGTTTTGCCAGAGAATCAATTGTTATCCAAAAAAAATTAAGACATTTCAATGGCAAAGTACTATTTCTTCATCGGTGCAACAGCCTCGCTGGAGGCCAAGGCTAAGACCTAGTGGCAGATTTCGATACAAGAGATATTTTCTTTTTATGGGTAAGGGTTGCCAACAACGTAAGTACGTCCAATACTCTTTCAATCATATTAGACAGGGACCTACGGTTTAAATTGAATTTCGAACCACTACAAGCAACCACGGCACGGTCTGGACTCGAACCCCTGCAGCATCCAGCGCCAGTCACTCAGCCATTAGGCCACAAAGTTTCATTTGCATAGCATAAATTAATGCTTGTCTTTGATGTATGCGATAAAAATATCGAAAAATTTCAATAATTTATAAATCAAGTTTGTAAGTTATAGTTTCAATATAAAGAAAAAAAATTAATTTCCCTCACAATTAAAAATTATCAAAATCATTATAAAAATTACCAAAAATAATCACAATTTTAAATTTAATAAATAAAAAATATTTTTTTCTAGATTATTTCTATTTTTAATTGAAATCAATTAAAATCTATCCGCATATGAAATATTTTCCGAATCTCAAAAAGGTTTAATTTTTTTTTTTTTGACTTAAAAAATAAAACAGATGCACTTGGATACTAATGTGTAATAATAAAACTTTTACTTGATAACTGAAAATTATGAAGCTCATTTCTGCGTTAAAAGAATTCTTTTAAAGAAAATACTGTTATTAAGCCTAATTCGTTGCCTAGTAGTAACGAACCTACCTAGCATTCTCTGGCGGTCTCCTTTTGTCAGTGTTTTCTTAAGCCAGAAGATTCGATGGCTATTACGACACGTGTACAAGACGCATTGTTTCGACATCCTGGTGGGTGCTTTCAGGGTTTTCCCCCACACAATACACTAATGCAAGACAGTTATCTCTAAAGGTCCTCCCAGAATGCAATGCCCTCTTATCATCTCATGTCGATGAATTGGGCATGTTTATATATAAGTGAAACATGAAGGCCCTCAATGTATCATAACATTTTTTTTATTGAGATAATAGATTGTAGAAATATTTGAAACATCCAAAATTGTTAAAAGAAAAAATTGTTGTGTAACGACCCTTTAGAAAAATCTAAATATTCGTTCTATATAGCTTTGCAAATATTAAGATACAACTTAATAATAATAACTCATACATAAAAGCGGGCGACCTGTTGGCCAATTGGCTGGCGCTCTGGCCATTGGTACCAGAGGTTTTCAGACTAAAATCCTGGCAGTGGCATGGAGGTTTGTGAGTGATTCGAATTCAACTTAAACTGTAGGTCTGTTAGCCTAAAGTGTGCGAAATAAAAGGACTGTAGAGCGACAAACCAAACTAAATCAAACCATACATAAAAGCCGAGTACTGTTAGCCAAGAAAGTTGATTTCTATATAATAGTTAGAATATTCTATATATATATATAATATATATTCTATATATAGTACGAATTCCTTAATTAAATTTAAAATTAAAAATAAACAGAGTGATCAATAAAATTAATTTGAACAGATATAAATTCAGACGTTTTGTTAGTATTTGTCTATACAGCTGTCAGATATTGTAATAAAATTGTTAAAACCTGTTTCAAATTGACGCATATCCAAAACAGTGGTAAACTTCAAGTTTATTAAAAAACCTTTTATTTAAATACATAGTCGACTACAACTTATAATATCACAATGAAAAATTACCCTCACATGCAATTTTACTAAATAATCTGATTTATTGAAAATTTAAAAATGATGATGGGAAGCTTAAACATCTGTTTGGTAATTGTAAATTTCCACCCGAATTTTCAATCAATTCTTTGAAGATTAATAAGTATTCTTGCCGCACTCTACTTAAACTTATTATATAATTTCCATCTTTAAAATTCTTTATTATTTTGACTATTGAATAATTTTTTTGTATATTAATTAGAAATAAATAAATGCATTTATGTAATTTTGACATAAGAAGTAATTTTCAAAATATCAGTTAAAGAAATTAAACATTTCTGTTTAAAAATATGTCTTCTTATTTCTGATTGGACAAATTGAAAAATTCTAAATACCATTAATTGGCTAACTTTGTCATAAAAATAAATAAACCATTTTATTCTAAAGTATGTTATGAACAAAGTTTTCAGTTGAAAAATAGAATAAAGTTTAATTTAAAAAATTTTTTAACAGAAATTAATTTTGATTATTTAATAAACAAACTTTTTTTTGCAAAACTAAGAGAGAGAGAGAGAGAGAGAGTAGACCGAATTAAACATATTTTCCCGCCCACCTGTTACAGCGTCGGGCAGGTGTTTGTGTGTTGACCTACCTATCCAAGATCGCTGCGCAGTTGTCAGTGAACGAAAACATTATCAGGAATTGACATCATAAGTATTTACCACAAGGGATCTTTAGCATTAGCATTTATCTTTAAAAAATTAATCAATTTTTCAAATAGAAATCAAATTATTAAATGGAAATCAGGAGAATTGGCCAACGATACAACCAAAAGACGAAGGCCTTTAATTTAAAAAATGCATTGTTTTTTTTATGTGTAAAGCTTATTTATTGTAAAAAAAAAAATTCATTCGAAGTTTTTTTTTAACGAAATCATTTAATAGAAATGTACCTAAATGTAGTTATATAATACCCTGATGAAAAGAAGTTTCATCATTATTATTTGTAGATAATATTTTTTATTTGAAATGAAAATGGATCACAAGAATTATCATCTTCTTTGACATGAAAATGTATAATTTTTCATCAGAATAGTTAAAAATAGAACGTATTAACAGTAATTTCATATTTGAAATGAAAGTTCATTAAAATGAAAATTTATTAAAAATTTGATTAAGCAATATCGCAAGCAGCTGGAATTAACCGCTAAAAATCTTTTCGCCAAAGTGGCAAATAACGGGTTACAATTGTAAGTGAAATGAAGTGTAAACTGTACCTGAAACCCGGGCTACCACATTTAGCGACTTATCGCTTAGTTGGCGCCACAAAAAGTCACCAAATCCCAATGGCCCCTATTTTGCGATTTTATCTTTGATTATACATTATTTCTAAGATACATTAAATGTTATCAGTGATATAGGAGGATCAGATGTTTGTAATGAAAAAATGAGTAGTATTCGAAGTTATAATAAAATCAATATATCGTTAACAAACACCAAAAAATCAGATTTCTAAACTAATCCAATTAATCAAATTTCTGATGAAAATAGAGAAAAACAACCTTTTATAAATTTTACAATTTAATTCGATGAACAAAAGTAAAAAAAGAAAGTTATGAGATGAATTATCAGAAAGTAATCATAAAAAAAAAAAAAAAGAATAGAAGAAATGGCACTTATAAAATCCACGATAAGCAAAAAATATTCTGTCATAATTATAAGACTGTGAATCTACAATTTTAACAATTTATATCCAAATGTTTGATTATATTATAACAAAAATAAATAATGTACTCAGAAATAAAAAAAGTCTTAGCTTATTTTTTAATAGATATGCAAACATACTATAAGGAGTTGGGGATTATTTACTGCTCGTAGATTAACAAACTTAACTTTTATAAAAGAAATTATAGCTAGTAAAGTATATAGTGATTTTGAAGGAAATCCTAAAAAGAACATTACTAAAAACTTGGAATGCATTTTGCTGTTAGTATAACAATCCTAAACTCACAATTCTAAACGATTTGTAATACGTATTAAATCAAGCTATTAAAAGTCTTCTTTACTCTCTGAACATGAATTCAATTGAAAATTAGAACAGAGAATTAGAAAAGAGATTAATTTAACACAATATTTTAGAAACAGATTTTTACAGACAAATGGAATAACAAAACTGAAATTCTTTACTTGAAAAATCTTGCTGAAATATCCAATCGAAAGAGAAAAACTATTTATTTAAAATTTAACTATTCCATTACTTAAATAATTTTACGGAATCTTAATTCAGTAATTTAATTTTGAATGGAATATAAAAATTCAATAGAACGAATAAAATTGAAAATAAAACAACTGATAATTTACACAGAAAACATTAAAATACAAAAATATATAAGTAAAAAAAATATTCATTACCTCAATATGTGCTTTGTTTTCTGTAGAATACGATAATATTACTAGAACATTTATTATGGCGGGAAATTGTTTGATTATTGTACGTGTATTAGAATAGTATTTTAGTTCACGTGCGCTGAAAGTTTTTGAACATACATGTTTTTCCTGATATTTAAAATTATTAATTAAATATTAAAAATAATTTTAAATTATCTTTATTTTACGTGCAGGTGAAAAAATAAAACTATTATTTAAATAATTTTTATGATAATGTTATTGTTAAGTGAATTTTGAATTAATTTTTCCTATTAATTTTTTAAATTCTACTTTAAAATCATTTAATAACAAGTTATTTAATGGAATGGCATTAATTATTGGCATTAATTAGTAAATTATAAATGCTTTATTAATTAAATTATTTGTGGCAGCATTTAAAAATAGGAAATATCGTTTGTATTTCCTTTTGTAAATTTTCTTTGTTTTTGTATGATGTTATGAGAAGTGATATAAAACGGTAAAATTTAAAAGTTTTTAATTATCATTTAAATTATGTATTATATAAAACTGTTAGTGAAAAAAATTACATTTTTAATTTACGATATGAATTTAGCATTTTGAATAGTTGATGACTGGATGAAATTAGAAAGATTATATATAATTAGTATTTAATATATTGGTAAGTTATTTTGAAACATACAATGGAAGTGTGACTGAAAACTTTGGAGTTTTATATAAAAATTTTAAAAAAAATGAAAAAATTTGTGGTTAATATCGAATATTTTTAGGAAATATTTTGGGTAAAATCGCAGAACAAGTGCCGATGGGATTTGGACTCAAAAATTCTTTTCGCCAAAGTTAAATAAAGGGTTGCGATTGTAAATTGCATACAGTAGAAGAAACCCTGTTACTACATTGGCAATTTATCCCTTAGTTGGAACCACAAAAAAGTCGAAAATCCCAACGGGCCCTTATTTTGTGATTTGGCCATATTTTTAGATAATTTATACAATTAAAAACAAAACTACTCAAATTATTTTATTGAAATGAAATTTATTTTTTCAAAAAGCAATCAAAAGCAATCTGACAAAATTCATTAAAAAAAAATTAAAACCATCTTAAAAAATGAAAAGTCACAATATTTAGCTTAATAAGTCACAATAGCGTTTAACTGTTTTGGTCTTAGAGTTCAATAGATGTTTTGTAATTTGGTACAAAAGTTGTTCAATTCATTTGTTACTACATTTTCGGATCACGCTTAATTTTAACTTCTCTTTGTCTTATTTTAATGTCATAATATATTCTATAGTATTCTATAGTAGTTCTAGTAAATCTGGTGATTGAAGTAGTGCTTGGATAATACTATTGTACTATTTCAGATGGTGTTTAGAATCATCATCTTAAATATTTTCCCCCAACAACCAAATTTTTGGTTGATCTATTTCTATAATTTAAAATATTTAAAATGAAGTAAATGATTCATTATACTGACATCATTCCAGTAAGGTATGAGATTATTTACCATAGATTTCAGTTTCGTTTGCTTTCGGTGAGAGTTGGTTACTTACCATGTACAAGTATTTCACAAATCCCCCTTGTTCGTTACTCTCACAAAAATTTTCTTCTGGTAGAATTGTCATTCGGAAGCTTGACAAAGAAACGCTAGGAAGTAACACTCCTGATTAAGTCTCTCCATTTTGATCAACTGAAGCTGCAAGGACTGAAACTGAGGAATTCCTTTTTACTATTTGACCAAGTTACACGCACCCCCTGGGTAATGCAAAGTGAGTAACATCGGTGCAGCCCTTATGGCATAAAAGGATCACGGTCTATTTGCCAGCTGCATTAGAAAGAAAAAAAAACTATTTGGCATATTTGAAATTCAATAGATGCTCCTTTGCGAACTTAGAATACTTAGAACTCCTCTCTGAATTTGATCTTGAACTTAGATCTCCACCCCATTCTCTTCTTGAATTTAGAATTTCTACTATATAACTTAACCAAAAATCTTTTTAGAATTTTGTAATATAAAACTCCATTGCATTGTTGAGGTGGCGTTATGTTTAATAAGGAAATAACACAAATTGTCCGTCATTGATTTGATTGAAGTTTATACAACGTGCAGCATGTTAACTGGCCAAAAAGTAGAGATCGGCTTTCAATAATTTTCGTGAAAATCAAGGATGCCAATTTTAAATGCTTTTTATATGTCATTCTCTTAATAAACTATCTCTTAATGTAATAGCTAATGGTATCTCTATTCTAATCTATCATCAATGGAGTTCTTTTTTTCCTATTTTAATTTTCACGTTGCCCTCATTGTAAGTATTATTGCAAAATTGGTTAAAGGAATTAACGTAACGTAACGGTAGGTGTTTAGTTGGAGTACCAGGGAATTTCCGTACCTTCATATCAATAATTATTAATAAAAACAAAATTTTTAAAATCCAAAAGATGAGCTAAGGAAAGAATATTAAACGAGCCCATGCTCGAGAGAATTTACAGGAGTAAAAGGTTAGTAAATACAAAATTTAAAATAATAGTTCACATAAGTTTTTAAAGATAAAAACTGTGGCAATTAAAAGGAGTTAAAAAATAACCGTTACGAAACCACGAAAACTTCTGGCTGGCTGAAGAGAAAAAAAAGAAAAGGAAAGGGGAGGGCAGAGTTATAAACAAACCAAAACAATATCGTTTCGAAGTTTAGCGTTTTTACCAACCTTGAAAGAAAAGAGCGAATCCGAAGCTATCAAAATAAACTACAGTGGTGGAACGTGATTCAAAACTAAAAAGGGGTTAAAGGAATTGTTTTCAACTGGAAACAAACTTTTATGTATACTATACATTTTATTATTTTATATATAACTGTAGAAACATTTGAATATGAAAAATTCATAATTATAGCCATCAGAATAAAACCAAAGAATCACATTATATTAGAAAAGAAAAAAAAATTATTTTGAATAGAAAACTCAGCCAAACTTCTTTTTGAAAGGCATAGGCAAATGGGAGTTTCAAGAATAGAAATGGTAAGCAAAAGGAATAAAGGAACATTAAAATTCATTAAAATGTCGAATAAAACAGTTGGTGGTCTAGTATCTCCAATGAAAAAAAAGAAGGACAATTTTCTTAAATGTAAAACAAAGTCTATTTTCCAGTGGTAGCATAAAATTAAAGTCGATTTTCCAAACTCAAAATGCACTTAATGCAAAAACTCTACTTTTATAAATAAAGTGCTCTAAATGCTGTGAAGCATAATGACTTCGCTTCTCTTTACTATCAATATCAAAGTGGCTTTTTCAAAACTTTTCTGTTTATAATCATAATCAGATAATTAAATAAGAAACTACATACTAATACTGATCGTAAATAACTATAACTGATGTATTAAATTTAAAGAGTATTTTATTTTCTTGAAATCTTCAAAAAAAAAAAAAAAAATTTAATTTCCAATCTCTCGAATTCAATTACTGCATCGGACACGTAGTTTTTTTTTTTTAATTCATATATTTGGAAAAATTAATGTTCGACTCCAATAATAGGTAATATTTTAAAAGAAATGCATGCTTTTTCACATAACAGATAACTGTAATAATACATAAATTATACATAAATTTATATAAATGAAAAAAATTTTCTTTAGAAGATAAAACTTATTATCTTGCGCCTTTAACCACTTCGCTACCAGACAGTTCAACAGTGCATTGCTTTAACAGTGTAAAAACGTTTTGCTATTTTAAAACTCCATTGTTTCAAATATTGAGAGGTGGGTCCTACTATCTTGGCCAATTCCTGATCTATACGTAGTATAGATTTCAATCAAATTTGTAAGGGACAGTTGGTGACTGTTTTCTAAGGCAGATTACGCTCTTCTGGAGCTCTAGTTTTCCAATGTTTTCCCGGAAATATTATGTAATGATACTCAGTCTAGTTCTATGGTTGACAAACTATGTGAAAAAACCCCATTCAAAAATATGTGAGTATCTTTATGAATAAAAAAAAAATATAAAGCAATATAAAGGAAATGCTAACTGGCCCCAAGATGATAACATTTTATCTTTAACCAATACTTATGATATTAAAATCCAATTATAAGGGTAAAATAGACATTTGTTTTTCCATTACGCATATATTATTATGAGTGAAAAAAATTAGAACTGGTGACGTTAGAATGTTGCTCGTATTTTTACTGTATTATAAAATCGTTACCAATAAAGATAAATCTTTGTGGGGTCTATTTGTAGTCTTTAGAAAAAACGTATGCTTTGTTAAAAACTATATTAATTTTTTTAAATATTTGACGTAATACAATTTCAGAAATATAGTGGACAGTAACTAATTAAAAAATTGTCATTTTTTTTTAACCCTGCATATCCTAAAAAGTTCAGGGAATGGGGCAATTTATTCATCTTTCAAAGAATTTCAAGGACTTCCAAGAGTCTATTTATAAATGTTTATTGTCTCATGAAAATATCTACCTAAAAGTCAAAATCCTTTTGAACCTACAGTTGAACAACATCAAGATTCTAATGATGTTGTTGTTGCTCTAATTCAGCTCATCATAAAATTATGATATAAAAAGATTGAACAATGGTACTTCTTTGAATGTGCATATTGAACGATAATTTTTCTTAAAACGCGAAATCTTCGTAAATTATTTGTAGTAATTTACACATTTACAAAAATTATCACTAATAATAATGAAAAAAAAAATCCTAAATAAAAACATAAATAATCAGAATTAATTATAAATAAATATTATTTCGTGTTATTAACATAAAATATAAATTAAATGGAAACGGCATTTCATATACTATATAATATTTTAATGTTGTTTTATTAACGTTATTTCATAACGTTAATAAAAAAATGATTTAAAAGATTGGCTATTTACAACTTTTCTTAGGATTGGCTATTTACAACTTTTATTAGGATTGAGTATTTACAACTTTTATTGGGATTAGATATTTACAAATTTAATAGTTCGTCATCATTCTGAAATAATTAAACAATCCTGAATAGAAATGTGAACAAAATTATTTAAAGTGAAATTTTGAAATATATGCATTCCGATTTGCAATATACTTAACTTATAATACTCACTTTAATTTTCAATAATTTCTGACATTAATATTTTATAGAATTTTCTTTCATTTATCATTATTCCAAACGTCTCGTTATAGGTGTAATTAAACTCTAAATCTAAATAAATGCTTATTATTTTGAGAATGTTTTTACAACTAAATATATAGATGATTCTATCTTTCATATTTACTCTAAGAAAAAAATTGAATGTTCTGTTTTTAGATTTCTATTTTGTAAATCTAAAGCAATTAATAATAAAAATTAGCAAGGAGAGTTATTTTTCTAGTAACTTTTAAGGATATCTTTTATTGATCTGTCTCAAATTAAAATTTGTTATACAGAATACGATTAATGCGTTTATGTTTTCAAAATTGTTTTATAAATTGAATTTAAAAATCTGGTAAACATCCCTTTTTAATTCAAATATTTATCAATAATCATAAAAAAAAACCCATAAAAAATAATACATTTTACAAGAGCATTTAACAAATTAATTATGTTAAAAAATGTACATAATTTTTTTAAATCAAATATAGAAATAATTAAAAATACTATTTTAACTATAAATTTTGTCATTTTAAAAGGTTAGAACTTATTAATCTCTATCAATTCATACTGGGTTCATAAAAAATAACATTGACGCATTGAAAAAACTAAATAATGGTAATATCCTTGTTATAAGGTATTAAATGTTATTCAACAAATAACAAACGTATGTTGTTTTACATTCGGCATCAAAATAATTCTAATAGTTCCAATCAAATCATAATCACTTGAATGAATTAATTTGGGATTAAATCCTTTTAATGTCCCAATCCACAAAGATATATCGCCAATGATAATGGATGATAATAAATCAAATAAAAGATATATGGATTTTTAAAATTTTTCTCATAGAATGATTCCAATAGTCATATGCCAATCTTCATGAATAACGATAATAATAAGTTTATTCAGGAAAAATTAATTAAAATAAGGCTAACCTTAGCAATGTTTATAGTATAATCATTTTAAGAATGCATATTGAATTACTAATAAACTCATAAAATTATAAAACAATAACATCATAAAGTCATATTAATTCAAATTAGCTCACTTTTTTTTTGATAAAATTTTCAATACCGGATCGTTAATTGAAGTCAAGATTACGCAAATTTTCCGATTCAAGCCAATTTGTTTAGTAACTGTACATTTACAGAATTAAAACATACATTTTTATCGTTTTTAACAAAATATATTTTTAATGAAAGGAAGTAAATAGTATAGGAGAAACTAAAGAGTCTATGATTGGTATATAGTTAACATATAGCTTGGATAGAGGTTAAAAAAAGGTTAGAATTTAAAATAGAGTCCACTCATCACTTACTGGACAAAATCCAAGACGATATGTCAAAAATAGAATTAGTATCTATTGAACTTCTTCTTCTTCAGTTAAAAAGAATACGCACACACACACATATATATAAGAAGTATACACATGTATAATTTTTTAAAAGAAATAAAGAATGTTAGTAATTATACATTTAAGTCATATCATAATCATTGATGATGTTTCATAAATATTAGAAGCATAATGTAGCATACAAATAACGATGAAATTTTTGCCATTCTAAATAACTGCAAACTGAAAATGCTTATTACAAAAATCTATTAATATTTAGGAATAACTGAAACATATACCATAGTGCGCAATAATAAGGGGACATTTTTGGAAACATTTTTACAAGATTATTGCTTCTACAGAGATCATATTTTGTTACAATACATGTTTTGTAACCACTTGTAAATTTTTAAAATAACTGAAAGACTTTACAGGTTATGTGTAGTTTAAATAAATTATGAATTTTACGAAAAGTTTCGTAAATTCAAGTTAGAAGAAAAAACCTTACGATACAGTTAAAATTCAACTGGCATTTTTGTAATTTCAGGATTATAATAATACTTTTCAAATCATCAATATAAATATATGCATAACTTCAAAGAACATGATTCTTATTAATGAACAAGTTATTTCTGATTATCTTCAAAATTTATGTATTGAAATATTTCCCTTAAAGGAAAAATTCTCAAATGTTACCGAAAAATACATTTTATGTACTCATTTAAAATTTAATTTTTCATAACTTAGGAAGATTCTGTATCTTCCTGGAAGGTCACGTACAAATTAACCTAACCCACCAAGAATCTTGACCTTGAGTATTTTGATCATAATCCCAAAATTTAAAGAAAAAGAAAATAATAAGGCAAATAAGGTTATAATAAGGCATTACAAATAGAGTTGATGTAAAAGAATCTGAAGAAAATGATTGCAACTTACCCTCTGTGAGGATGCGTAGGGCAGCCAAAAATGATACCAGGGGCACCATCTTCCGGCTTATCACCATCTTGTGGTCACACCTACATGAAGAAAAACATGTTGGCTCATTGATTGCCAAGAGTCGCTGTGGCCAAAGTCGACTGTCCACCGTCCACCAGCGTCGTTACGGTGGCTGGACAGGATCGACCATTGGCGCAGGTCGCAGAAATTTTTTTGTTTGTGTGTTAAATTCACAATTCCTATATTGTTGGTACTGTTGGAATAGGGTTCTGAAATCGTCTTCCGGGAAGATCCTCCATGGGTGAACGAACTGGATATATATTTTTTTCAAAAAAAAAATTATATTTTTATTTTGGAATCTGCTAACTTCCGGATGGGTATTGGGCAAAATGTAGGGGTTGGGATTCGTCCAGGGAGGATTGTGACGTCGTGAGATTTAGGTACTTACTGATAACGAGGACACTAATCAACCAATGGGATGAGGATTCCCATGGGTTTGGGATAGAATGATGGTAAAAAAAATGCGGGGACATTTAGGTCAGTAGAGCAAAAATTTTTGAACAGCTTAACTTGTGTGATGTGGATTCTTGTGAAAGGAAAATTGTAACTGTTCCCCTTAAAAACGCATCCGTTAAGGTTTTGGGGGTGGGAGGAGAGGATATGCAACGTTTGAAATTGCTGTGATTTTTTTTTCGTTTAAAGAAAACATTTTTTTGCAACATTGACCATCAGCAAAGTATTTGACATGCATGAATGAAATATATTACTTTTTTTCTTCACCTATTTATTGATTTTTAGTTTTGTTAATACTTTTATCTTTTCCATATTACGATTTTTCGTTGTCATTAGCAGTCTTTATAATTTATCCATACATTCCAGAGGTTTGTTTTACTTTGCATTTATTTAAGATTTCATGAAATTGTTAATCATGGCTTGATCAGTTGAATACTCTCTGGCACACGCATTTCATTTCTAATGCTAGAAGTTTTGTTGTTTCATCTACTGAAAAAGTTTTTGCTTCGACAGCTCTGATATTACAGACAAAAGTTTCTTAAATTCTTATTTGTAAGCTTAATTCATATTTCTGCCTTTTACAAGCATTAAAGAGGAACTAGAAATAATTTTAATTGCATCTACAAAACTTTTTTTTTTTTCTCTCATCTATTGCTTTATTCCAAAACCCATTTTAAGGTTGATTTAAATAATTGATGATAAATCAAAATTTAATTTTAACTATTTAATAAATCAAGATTTAATTTGAATTGTATACTAAATAAAATTTAATTTTGATTGTATCAAAATTTAATTTTAATTGTATAATAAAACCAAGATTTAATTTTTTAATTGTACAATAAACCACGATTTAATTTTAATTGTATAATAAATCAAGATTTAATTTTAATTGTATAATAAATCAAGATTTAATTTAATTTATTTTTTTATTTAAACATTTAAAAACAATTAGATTTTGCAAATGCTATCTAAAAGTCATATTGGTTTGAAAAGGTATTTTAATGCTTTTGAACATATTTATTGTCAAATTATATATCTAACTTAGCACTATATTTTTATTCTAATAAAAGGATATAATATTCTGTCAATATTTTTAAATAATATATTTTTCATAAATTTGATTATAATTATTTATCTGAATTTATTATTTCTGATAATAAAATTGGTGGAGGGCTTATATGATTCTAACAAGATAAAAACTTTTGTTTATTTTGGTCAATATTTAAACTAATAACCTGTTTCTGAAAATGTAAAAATCTATATTTAGAAGAAAAATACATCGTGTTCAACTAAAAATAAATAAAGCGACAATAAATAAAGTTTTTTTTTTATAACTTATTTATAAATTTATACGTTAAGTTTTATCTTTATATTCTATCCACCAACAGTTTTTTAAATAAAATAAATTTAAAATGTAGTTCATTCCTTTTAAATTAACTATAAAAAAAATAAAATAACTTTTTAAAAATAAATCATAACTTTTTTGTTTCCTTAAAAATCATTTGTTTCAAAAAGTAAATTATAAATAAACACAGTTTTTCAATAAAAAATTATACGTTTACTAAAATAATAATATTTCATTTGAAAATTTTATTTCTATTAAAATAATATTTAAATATTTATTCTATATTTTCATATTTCCATTAATAATAAAAAAAAAATTTTCTAAAAATGTTTTAACCAAATATCATACAGATTTCAATCAAGAAAATGAATTGTTTTTAAAACTTAATTAAAATCACTGCAAGAATTTTTTCCGTGGCGTTTATAAAAGATGCAGAAATTTACAAGGACATTTTATCGACTTTAATCTGGTGAAATCCTCCATGCCTCCAAGATTGCATACCAGCAATTCTTAAGGCGTTGCTAGGCAACCACATTTACAGAAAACGGACACGTCTGAGAAAATCGATATCAAGATTTTAAAAGGCAAAGTTGAAATTCTGTCAAAAAAGGGACTTTAAATTATAATATTATTTACCAGTGCTATTTTTAATCTATTTATCCCAGTTTTATTTTTAATATTGAATACAAACTAAGCAATAAGTAATAAATGACAAATTTATTTAAATTTTCATCAGTTTATAATGAAATATTTGTTATACCACTATTGATTTTGATTATCTAAAGTAATATATTCGATTTTATATTAAATTATTTATGTTATAAAGTGGGAAATGGGTCTTTTTTTTAAATGTCTAAAATTGAAAATTAAATTAACGTGTTTAAATATTAAATGTTTAATAGTTTCATAATTAAGCTTTAATAAATTAAACTTTAAAATAAATTTTAATTAAACTTTAATAAATTAAACTTTAAAATAAATTTTAATAATTAAACTTTAAAATAAATTTTTAATAATTAAACTTAAATAAATATTTAATTAATTTATACATTTAACATCGAAAACTTTATGCAGCCTTAATAATTAATTACATAACTAAATTTATTAACTTTCGAAATAAAGATAATTTATTGTAAAATATAACTAAGTTTTAAATTTAACGTTCTTTGAATTATGATTAGAGTACAAAAATACGTTATACGCAAGTACTTTTTTTTTATATAAAAATACTTCCTAACTATATTAAAATATTGCTATTAAATGTTTCTGGTAAATTAAAAAGTGCTTTTATATAGTAATTTATATAAAGTACTTTTGTTTAGTATATAAAGCACTTTTAGCATAAAGCTGAAAATATACTTACTACTCATATAAAGTACTTTTGTATAGTATATAAAGCAATTTTAGCATAAAGTTAAATATACTTACTTCTTATATAAAGTACTTTTTGTATAGTAACTTATATAAAGTATTTTTGCATAGCAATTTATATAAACTCAAAACTTTCCGTCATATCATACAAACACATTTTACTGCACAAATTATAAATATATTTTTAATTTTAAGCATTTTATTTTTGGGTTGCTTATTATTCAAGAAATCCAAAAAAAATTGAGGTAAAGAAATTTTACGTTCTTTTACTATGAAACATTATTTAATTTTTTAAATTTACTCCATAAAGAAAATTTCTTATCTATTACACTTAGGATGAGCCTATTTAAAAATGTAACTACAATAAATATCACAAATGACTTAAATTTATGTCCTTTACAAGTGGAAATAAAAAGGCACTTTTTTATTTACTCTGAAACACAAAAAAATTTTCATAGCTTGAAAATATGTTAATAATGAGAAGTAAAAATAATAAAAAATTGCCAAAAAAAGTTACAAAACTCTATTGGTTTTTATTTAAACTATTAACCAATGTTTAAAAATTTTTATAGGTTTGAAAAATTTAGTGCTAAGGGCAAATTTAATGCTATAAATATTTATCATAAGGAAAGTTCATGATTTGTTAGAACTTATGATGATTTATGATGCTTTTTTCCGAAATATTATAAAAGCAGACATATATATTAATAAAAATTAAATCATACCTAGGAAGATAAAAGAGAAAAATAAATTATAAATGCATTATATTTACAAAATGCTTATTTTATTACACTTTACAAAATGCTAATTAATTTACATTATTTTTTACAAAATGCTATTTAATTTTCATTATATTTTACAAAATGCTACTTAATTTACATTATTTTTTACAAAATGCAATTTTCATTATATTTTAAAAATTCTACTTTATTTACATTATATTTTTATAAAGTGCTACTTAATTTACATTATATTTTACAAAATGCTGCTTAGTTTACATTATGTTTTAAACAATGATTCTTTATTTTCATTATATTTTAACAAATACTACTTAATTGACACTATATTTTACAAAATGTTGTTTTATTTTCATTATATTTTACAAAGTGCTACTTTATTTACACTATATTTTACAAATACTTTTTTATTTACATTATATTTTACAAAATGATTTACTTTATTTACTTTCATAATGCATAAATTACATTAGGAAGAGTATTTTTAAAACTTTAGTTAAATTATTAACACAAATATCAAATTAAAACTCACGCTGTTGACTCCGCCAAATTGACTTAAAATCAATACTACATTAACAGTTTAAAAAAATAACAACGCGTTTGAATATTAGAATTATTAACAGAAAACTTCTAACCTAATATGATGTTGACTCAGAGGAGATGCTGGCAGCAGAGACCATGGGAACTTTCACGGCATTAACTTAGAGTATCAAAAAAACGTTCCTTTTGTGACTGGACAAATCGGGCGTGTGTAACATACCGGGACCTGATGCCAAGACGCATTGATGGACGAATGTCCCATTTTCCCTGACACCATCCTTCACAAAGTGGATGGCCTTCGAACCCACCCCTAGCCACTGGTCATCTCAGCCATTGTTCGGGCGTCCATTAACATGGCTGGGATTTTGTTTTCTACAAACGTGATGCACTGTGACTAATTTACAGGGGTTTTTCATGGAAGGAAATGTCTGGGCTTTTTATTTTGGGAGGGAATTGAAAAGATTCGACATTTCGTCAATTCGGAATGAAAGCTTTAATGATAACGCCAGCCCTCTGACCCATATACCATTTCGGTTTCGTGGAAAAAATGGAAATCGAAAAATTTTTTTTTCGTTGCTACTAATGTTTTTCAATTTTGTGTAGTTGCGACAGAACAAATAGTAGTTTGTTTGTTTGAATAAAAATAGTAAACATTTTTTCTCCCCCAAAAATACAACTATATGAAATTAAATCAAAAGTTGTTAAAAATTTGTAGTTCGATGTATACTCGAACGTTTTTAACTCACATTTACATTTTCTGAATGTTGTAGCTATAAGAAATCAGTTTGAATTAAATGAAGTTCATCTTAGTTTTTCGAGTAATTGTTAAAGCCATAACTACATTTAGAAAGTATCTGCTGATTTTTTAGAGAAAAGTAATATTATTGAATGATAATAGAAACTATCGTACAATATTTTGCATTGTAACGTCTCGGCCTGTACTAGATCTATAACGGCTTAAAGAAGAGCCACTTTCAGGTTCATTAGATCACTTTAATTTTTAAATATCAACAACATTATATAATTATATATATATATATAATGTTGTTGATATTTAAAAATAAATACTCTCTAATAATAATACCATATATATATATATTTATATATTGAACTCATCGCACACTGCACTGTTGATTTGTTAGGGTAAGAGTGTTACTACTTTCAATGGCTATTACAAAAGAATGCTACTACTAGAACTTCTAGTGCAGCTCCTAAAAGCCCTGCATCTTTCAGAGTTCTTCGGAAAGAGCGATCAACTGAGGCACTTGCATCTCTAAATCTTCCTGCACAATGCCTCACAGAAGTTAATTATGTTCTTATAAATGCATTCCACTGTCACAATGATTCATATTTCAACTACCTTTCTGAATATAATTGACTCTAGAATACATAAAATTATATGTAGGATTGATCAGTGAAGTATTTTGAAAGGAAATTTTGTGTACCTGGTGCCAAACAACAAAATAGTTTTGAAACTGTTCATACTTATCTCTCATTTCATTGTCGAAGCTGCCCTGGGATTGGTTTTCATGCCAACTCATTTAATATCTCCAAATCTTTTAATAAAAAGGTATAGATGCTTACTAATTTTTTTTTGTTATTGGAATGGTAAATTTATTGCTAAATATCGATTGGCTATTGGAAATTATTTCCAGAATGCATGAAGTTGAAATTCAAAATTAATAAAATTTTAAAATATGATATTTGATAACAGGCTTTAAAAATTTTGCTTTTAAAAATAATTTGAATAAATGCCTGGCTATATTTTTATATAACGTTTTTTCTATTGAATATCGTTGTCATGCACGCTATTGTATGGGAAGTGAATGGACAAATGCGAGTGCTCGGTGATACAGCTTTCGTGTTGGAGTCCCGGTGGTGCCATGGATGTTTGTAGTGGTTCGGAATCCAGTTAAGCCGCAAGTCCCGGTCTCATATGACTGTAAGATGCGTCACGGAGCACATCACAACAGAAACTGTCCTCTTTCCTTTAACTATGAGTCCATACGGTTTGTGAGCTTTGTTTAGATGTCTATCAAGTGGGATAAGAAATAACAACAACGTATATTGTATAAACAACGTATGATCAATGTATACATTGCATATACAGTGTATGATCACACTCCATAATTGTGTACATTGATCTCAATACAATTCTTTGGTATGTTATAGTTTTTTTTTAAAGACTGAAAATATGTTTGCAGTTTGTCTTTTGTGTTTAATTTATGAAAAACTGTTTAATTAATATTTTTGCAGAAATTTCGTTTAAATTACATTTTTATGACATAATAATCTATTTACAGTAAAACAAATATATTGCATGCAATCGTCGATCATATGTTTATTTATGTGCCCGTATAGTAATGGTAGTTTGGGGTAACCAACTAGACACTAAACTTCCTTCTCGTGTTGGTTTTGAAGTATGTTTTTGTTCTGATATAGTAATTCAAATTACTTTTAAAAATTAAAATATAAGGTTTCATTTGATTCTGAAGAACTTTTGCATAAAATTATATTTTTGAAAATAAATGCATTCATGTTATAAATTGCACGCAATTATACGTTAGTAATTAACTTTATTTGCAGAATAAGGAATATCCCTTTTTGTTTTTAAATTTTTTTGTTTTAATGAGTGAGTGTGAATGTTGTAAGCAGTATTTTTTCCTATATAATACTTTACAATAATTTCCAACTTCAGAACGAAGAATGAAAGGCTTCAAATCACGACATATTAACCAAAGAAAAATTTTTCGATGAATTGTATAAAGTTCCTTTTGATTGAAGTTGAAAATTTAAAATAAACTCCTAACAATGTTATAACGCCCTATGATACCTCACGAATCAACTCATAATCATATCAACATCTGATACCCCCCAGAATCAACTTCTAATAATCTTATATAGACCTCTGATCCTGGAATCTTCTTAACGTTATAACGACCTTTGTTGCCTCCCGAATCACTCCTAATAATGTTATATCGACCTATGATCTATATAAATTTATTTTTCCTAATAATGTTACAACCTCTGATCCTTCTTGAATAAATTCCTAATAATATTATAACGACCTTTGATGTCTCTCGAATCAACTTCTAATAATGTTATATCGACCTCTGATCCTTCCCCGAATTAACTCTTAACATCATATCCTGTGTCCAAAAAGTAAGACAAATTTTCGATTTAAAATTCCGTGTTTTAGAATTTCAATTTTTTCCTTTTTAGGTTGCTGACAAGTCCTTGACATCTGTGTGAAATTTGTCAAAATATTCATTAGTGTTTCAGTCCTTAATGAGAGGTAAAACTGATTCCGACATTTTTGAAATGTCTGGATTAATTGAGCAAAGAACTTGCATTCAATTTTGTTTGTGAAAACGTATAGAGTGGCAGAAGGCATTCGGTGAAAGGCTATATCGGAAAGAAATGTTTACAAGTGGTATAAACAGTTCAAAGATGGCAGAGAACGCCTTGAAGACGAATAGGGTTTTTGAAAATCAACCTCAATTGATTCTTTGGGACGTTTTTGCCAAAATGAAACCGGGGCACTCCTCTTCTGATCCCCTCCTGTTTCAATTTCTAATAGAATTATATCAATCTCTAATCTCTCCCAAATCAACTTCTAATGATGTTATATCGACTCTGATACTCCTCGAATCAACTCATAATAATGTTATATCGTCCTCTGATCTCTCCCAATCAAATCTAATATATAAACCTCTGATCCCTCCCGGATCAATTTAAATGATGTTATATCGTCCTCTGATACTCCCCAAATCAACTCCGGAATACTGTTATATCGTCCTCTGATACTTCCTGGATCAATTATTTGTATTATATCACACTCTGATCCCTCCCGAATCAACTCCTAATAATGTTATATCGTCTTCTGATACTCTTCGTGCTGACCTGAGGATCAATTGGGGGAGGGGGATGTTTGGCAGGGGTTCGGAATCCACTAAAACTAGGTCCCGGTCTAATTAGCCCAAAGTGTGCACAAAATGTCAGTAAAGCAACTAACCAAAACACAAAACTCCCGAATCAACTCCTAATTATGTTAAATCAACCTCTGACCTCTCGAATCAATTGCTAATATATCAACCTCCGATCCTCCCAAATACGTCGGATACTTGAAGCTATATCGACCACTGATTTAATCAGTGAATTTGCATATCCTTTGTCTCTCAATGCCATGCACTGAGCGACATATGCATTTGACGTTAAAACGTAACTCAAACTGAGACGCGGCTATCCGGTTATTTTTTCTGTTGATCTGCGGAATTGAAATGAAATAACCTTCTCTGTGAGAATCTGTCAATGACATATGTTTTCATTTTTTACACAAAAACACACTTTTTTCAATTGAATAAAGGGATAAAAAAACGTGGCATGTTGTAAACCGAGAATTTATCACGGTAAAACTTTGTTGGTGCTTTCTTTGTTGGGATCACAATAATAAAAATTGATCTTGCCCACCTATTCATTAGTGGTTATTATCCAAGGCCGAAATCATGCTTACTTCTGTGTGAGCATTATTTACTGCTTTTAATATGCATGCGACTGTCGCTGTGCGAGTTCCTGTTAGATCAACGCTTTTTTTTTTTGTATTTTTAGTGTCTCCGTTCTTTTATTTTCTCTTTACTTACGTAATATTTCACAATGTTATTATTAATGCAGTGTAACGACAACATTTTTATTAGTTTTGAGCTTTAGAATTTTATTTTCAATGTAATTTATCTTATAATGAAAAAAACATATTTTATTTATTAGTATATTAAATATAAACATTTGTTACGTTATCACCTTTATGACACATCCTATTTATTTTATACGATTGATTAAAACTACTATAATCATCATTAGCGCAACAGCCCCATGGTCGGCCAAGGCCGTCTGAATAATGGGAGAATTCGAGACAGGAGATGTTTTTCTTTTTTACGGGGTAGGGTTGTCAGCTTTACGCCCAACGCGCAGTCATATTAGATCTGGGGCCTGATGTCCGAGTGGCTAGAACTTGATGTCGGTACCACAGGTTTCGGGTAGCGGTGCCATAGATGTTTGTAGTGGTTCGGAATCCACTTTAAGTCGTAGGTCCCGGTCTCATAGGACCGTAGAGCATCCCGGAGTCCAGTCAGACTTCTCACCCACGTCATTCCCAAAATGTAAAGCAGAAACTCAGTTCTAAGTACAGTGACGTGGTGGGATAGTTGTCATATTAGAACGGTTTAAAGTGAATTTCGAACCACTACAAACATCCATGGCACCGCCGGGTCTCAAACACGAAACCTGCGGCACTGAGCACCAACGCACTAGTCACTCGGACATCAGGCCCGAAAACTATTATACTATCTTTTAATTTGGGGAAAAACAATGCCATTTATTTCAAATTTTACTTAAAATAAAAGTTAGAAGATGACAGTAATCATGATGATTAAAACAGTAAGAATTAGGAAGAAAAAAAGTATGGCTAATATGTTTATTTTGTAATAAATTTTAATTTTAAATACATACATAATGCATATTGTATCAAGAAATTAAAAAAATTTTCAGATAGTAATTTTGTTTTCACTTGTCTTATGTCAGATGTCATTTTTATTTCATTCATAAATTTTTGTAATGAATACTTGTTCAAATTTATACTTTAAAAACATTAAACAACGTTTTATTACCTAGTGATTCAAAAAATAAAAACGGAAGTATAATAAGGTTAATCGACCTTCAATTTCTTGCAATGTTATTTATTTTATAACATCAAATAAATAACATTTTGATAAGTAAAAAAAAACATAAATTGTTATAAAGCATTTATTTCTTTTGTGTAGTGAATATTTGTTCAAATTTATGCTTTAAAACATTAAATAACGTTTTATTACCCAATGATTCAAAATATAAATAAAAGCATAAATAAGGTTAATCTGTAATCAATAAAGTCTCACAATGTTATTTATTTTTATAGCATCGAATAAATAACATTTGATAAGTAAAAACCATAACAGATTATTATTTGAATACTAGCATTATTTTCATTAATAAAGCTGTGATTATTTATTATTTATTACGTGCAATTTGCATTTTGTTTGAAGTTTAAAATTTCCAACAGTTTTATCTAGGTTATTTACTACAAAAACATTGCCCATAATTCATAAACTGTTTCAATTGCGAATGTTTACCCAGGCTAAAGAAACTTTACGTCGAAGAATTGGTATTGAGTTATTTTATTTATTTAGTTTATTTATATATATTTTATTTATTATTTTATCATATTTTATTATCCAATAAAGTGTTACTGACACGGAAATTTTGAAATGAAACCTCTACATCTAAAATATTTTGAACTGAACTTTTGTACTGAAACTTGTTATTATAAAAAATTGATACATGAGACATTAAAATGCATGTTTCATTTAGCACATATGATAATGAGATATTTTTAAAAGTAATTGTAAATTTTCATTTTCGTTTCTAAATATTAATAGAATAATCAAGTAAATACATTTTTAGCTATTTTTATTTTAATTTATCCTTTATTTTTCAACTTGAATGAGTGAAGTTTCTAATTTAAGAATGGCTTAATATTAAAAATAATTAGATGTCCAGATTATCATTTACTTATTCAGACTAATGAATAATGATGAATATATATTTAAATATATTGAGTAAGATTATATTTTCTTTATAAAATAAAGTTCGATGAAGTTTATAATAAAATAAAATATCATAAAACTTTGCTTACTCTTCGTAAGATTTTTTAAACATTTTTTTCATCAAGAAAAAGTAGATACAGTCGTATAAAAAACAAAATTGAAGGGCTTATTATTCAAGTTTATACACTCAAGAGCCAAAACATTATGACCACCCCTACATTTTACAATGAACTCGCCTGGATGACGTGGAAGGCACGTGATCAGGTGGAAGTGGCATTTAACTGCTGCTGGAGAGTCTGAAGAATCATTCTTTCACTTACTTCTGTGTGATGGGAAAGGCTGCGGATCTAAGCGACTTTGATAGAGGGCAGATTGTAATGGCTCGGAACAAGTATTTCCGAAACTGCACGACTCGTGGGTTGTTTGCGATCTACAGTTGTTAGTACTTATGCAAAGTGGATGAATGACGGTGAAACCAGCAGTAGACGACATGGTGTTGGACGCCCGCACGCTATCAAAGAAAAAGGTCGTCGGAGAGTGTCTCGCATGATGAAGCAAAACCGGAGCCAGACAGTGGCTCAGTTGACAGCCCAATACAATGCAGGGGCCAAGTAGAATAGTATCGGAGCACACTATTCAGCGGACACTGTTGGATATGGGGCTACGCAGCAAACGTCCCACTCGTGTGCCTTTGCTGACCAAGCGTCATCGCCAACTGCGCCTGCGCTGGGCCCGGGAACATCGTGACTGGTACATGGATCAATGGGAGAGAGTTGCCTGGTCAGATTAATCACGGTTTGTCATTCATCACGCCGGTGGCCGTGTCAGGATACACCGTCTTCCAGGCGAACAGTTGCCCCTCAATGTACAGTAGGTCATACACAGGCCGGTGGTGGCGGTATTATGCTTTGTGGGACGTTCTCTTGGGCATCTCTGGGACCCGTGGTTGTGGTAGAGCAGACCATGAATGCTACAGGGTATCTGAACATCATAGGACCAGTTACACCCTTACATGGCCTCTATTTTTCCAGCTGGAAATGGAATGTTCCAACAGGACAACGACCCTGATCACAAGGCTAAAATTTTGTTGGAGTGGTTCCAGGAACATGATGCTGAATTCCAGTTAATGTCCTGGCTGCCTAACTCACCGGATCTCAATCCGATAGAACACATTTGGGATGTCCTGGGACGGCAGCTCAGAGTTCTAAGACCACCAATTCGTAATATCTCGGATTTGCGTGACCGTTGCTTAAACATCTGGTACAATCTGCCCCGGCCATTTACCAAGGACTTGTGGCATCCATGCCAAGGCGGGTTGAAGCTGCCAGTTGCGCGCCAAAGGTGGGTCAACTCGTTATTGACAGGTGGTCATAATGTTTTGGCTCTTGAGTGTATCTTGCAAATATATTATAAGTATACATAAATATAATGAAATATGTAAATAATAAAATCTATAAATGCTTTAAGGTTTGGTTTGTCGATTCGCAAATGATATTTTAATCAATTAACAATCAAATTAATTTTATTAATCTCTCAGTTTATTTTTAATTTAAATTTTAACTAAACAATTCATATCACTGAACTCTCCAACAACACTCCTAAGTATTATTTAGCAATCAACTTCCTTGGGTAGCCCTACTCGCTTTTATGTAGGGTTTGGTTCATCGCTCTACGGTCATTTTTTACTCACTTTAGGCTAATTAGACCGGGACTTAGTTTAATGTTGATTCCGAACCACCAACAAAAATTCATGCCACCGCCAGAATTCGAGTCTAAAAAGTCTGTGATACCAACGGCCAGAGCATTAGGCAATTGGCCATCGGGCCTCCAAACTTTTTAATGAGATTTATATATATTAAAATGATAAAAAGTATACCCTTTTGATTTTAGAAAAAAAAACTAAAATATAAACGTTAAACATATAAACGTTTCGAAAGTCATCAATAGATTTGAAAAATTATTAGTTTTACAACATTATGTTGTGTGTCTCATCCTCAGTGCGGGACGGACATCCCATGAGTATCTACTCATTAATGGAGGGAAAGGGGGCAGCTGTTGTTGTGATGGAGCACCCGTAGGTAGGAGTCTGACTTGGCTTCGAGTAACGGAAGAAGAAGATAAGTGCCTTCCGTTAGGTCTTTTAGGCGTAACTGCAATCGCATTTGCGTTTCATACGGGAGAAACCCCGGAAAATCCTTACCAGGTAGTTTGACTCACGAGGCAAGAGACTAAAGATCCCAAACGCCATCGAGGCTCCTCGTTTTTTGAAATATTGTCTGCAACAAAGCGGCCAGCGAATGGAATCTCCACTCATGCACACCAGCGGCGCACATTGCCACTGAGCCACGAATCGGGCATAATAAATTATAAATAAAAATATTAATTTCTATGAAATTGTGAAGAATGTATTTCAAAGTTTTTAAAAACATTGTAAGATCTAATTGAGATTTTTATTATTTATTTTTCAGAATATATACGAAAAAAGTTCACTTAAAATTTTTAATATCTTTACTATTCAATACTATATTTTTAAAAAGATTATTTTATTTTTTCATGTTTAATTTTCAAAAAATATATTAAAATCAAAAAAATTATTTATTATATCAATTTTCTTCTATTGATTTTTATTCGATATCTACACGCTAATACCAAATTACTTATTTCATTCTTATTTGATGACTTATTTAAAATTATGAGAATTATTTGAACATAGAATTCTTGGAATATTGTGAAACTTTTAGAACATTTTTTTTTGACTTAATCCTGATTTAATCCAAAGTTAAAGTTGCTAATTATTCTTATTTTTTTTTATTGCTTTACCATAAGAATAATTTAATTCCTTTTAATAGCTATTGAATTAAATAATTAATGTAGCTAAATGTTTACAAATATATTTATTTGGTAGTTTAATAATAATTTTGAATAAATCATTTATTAAACTACCAAAAAGAATTTGTAATATTAATTATATTAAATTGGCTAAAAATATTTTAATACAGTATTCATATATTAAAAAAGCCGTTTAAATATTTCTAGTATAAGCACGTTTTACACTGTAATTTTACGGTATAGTTTGATTGTTCCAGAAAGAACAGCAAATATTTTATAGGTTTATTTATTTTAAATTTTTATATTGATTAAACAAATAAATCTTTATTGAATAAATACATTTTATTGTGGTTATTATCAATATTTTCCACCTTAATTTTAACATTACAAAAAAATTCTCGACAGTTAATTTCCAAGATCCATTATTCTTAAAGTTTAACATATTTGAATTTTTACACTTTTACGAATCTCACTTAATATTAAAATTAAGACACCTTTTAGAGTTACGAATTAATGTCTGTTTATATGAAGGCAGCCATTCGAAGTAAAAATTTAATTGAAGCAGCTCTGATATAATTTTTTAGTAGTAAAATAAGTTATTCAGGTACAACTATTCTTATATTCTATTCTATTCTTATACGGTTTAATTATTCTTTATTCTTTAAATGCTTTCATGCCAAAACTTATTGCTTCATCGTCAAATGATTTTACTAAGAGAAATTTTATTGTTAAATTGTTTTTCGCCAAAATTTAATGCTCTATTGACACATTTTATTACCAAGAGAACTTTTATTCCAACATGCTTTTACGCCAAATGTTATCGCTTTAACGCCAAATTTTAGCATTATTATGCCAAAATAGATCTAAATTGAATGCCAAATTTTATCGTTTTATAGCCAAAATTTTACTACTATTATTGCAAAAAATTTTAATAATTTGCTTTTAAGCCTAATGTTATCACTTTAACGCAAAAAATATATTATTATTTTACCAAAATTTAATCCTAAATTACTTTTACGCCAAATTTTATCGCTTTAACGGCAAATTATTATGGGGAATTTCTGTTTGCTTATTTGCAAAAAGGTATCATGTTTAGCAACGATAATAATAGTTATTATTATAAAATTATGCCAAAATTATTCGTTAATATGGCAAAAATTTTTTTTTCTATCATGTCAAAAAAATATTTCATGTTGTTTACGATGCCGAATTCGAATAAAAAAAGGAAAAAAAAAAAAAAAAAAAAAGAAGAAATCATAGAATAACTTACATTTTATTCTGCTATATCCTTTGTAGGAGACGAAAATTATCTTTTTTTTGTATAGCCATATCAAATGAACGAAAAAACTAAGAATAAAATCATGAAACCACAGAAAGATTTATTACTTTCCAGCGGCCTTTTTTCTCCTGTGAACTAAAGTTCTAAAATTAAACAGTTACATTTCTTCGCGCGAATTCAATTAACCGTTGCCACAAAATCTTAAACATGTCAATAGCATTAAAAAGATAATTATTTTTTGATAATGAAATATGTTATTAATAAAGTAAAAAAAATCGTTTGATGTTTGTTTAGTATTTTCATTTATGGCAACATTATAAAAATTGTTTATATTCTTTATCATTGGCTAGTATAAAAATAATCTCGTAATAATCTATAACATCTCGGAATAATTATTTAAAAGAATATATATTTTTGTTCTTATTCACTATAAATAAAAATTTCAAAAAGCTAAGTTATAAAGTTAGGAATTTCTCTAATCACAGTATTGTAACCCTAAAGAAACTGGCGGAAAATTGGTGAAATATTCCGGGTTGCAAGATTGCCGATTTTCTCGAAGAGTACAGTATTCTGTTCACACTATTTCTACAATATTTTATTTTTGCCATAAGTTTCTTTCTCATCATCTCAAGAACAGTATTCTAGAAATTCGACGAAATTCTGACGTAGGCTTTACTTCAGACCAGGGCAGGATTTATCTATAGGCTAACTAGGCTTCAGCCTAGGGCCTCAAGATCAAAGAGGGGCCTACATTCAAATTGTTAGCAAAATTAAAATTACACTATTCTAAAACAGTAAACACTAAAACACTGAATTCGAAATAAGGAGAAATTCTACACATATGACTAATAAACAAACATAAAAATGTATACGTAAAAATAATTAAATTAAACGTGATAATAATTATTTTCGTAGTCAAAGATTCTTATTATTTGAATTTTGTTTTTTTTGTAAATGTTGTGTGTTATATTTGATTAGTTATTGTTACAAGTACTCTATAGGGTGCTGAGAATAAATGCCCAAATAAGTGTTCTCGACTTTTTTTATGCCACATTTTTTATAAAGATTAGTACCAATCACAACACGTTTCATTTAACATATTGATATATATCACAGTAATGATGTATTTTATTATCTCTCATGTAATTTACAAACTTAAAAATGGGAGGTGAAAGGGCCTCATAGGTGCAATAGCCTAGGGCCTCTTTTCATCTAAATCCGGCCCTGCTTCTGACAACTCAGAACTGGTGAATTCAATTATAAATATATTTAAGTGAGTTATTTATATTTTTAAAGCGTTATTTTCATTTATTATTGATTTTTTAAATTAAATAATAACAAGAAAATTACTTTTATAGCAGGAATCCAAATCGAGAATTGTTGGAATTGAAAATAACGCAATATTGCAAGAACAATATAGAATGAGTGAACAAATATTGTTTAACCAATAAATTTTATTATTTTTATCAGCGAAATAACATATGACTGTCTTTAACTGATTAAATTTCTTTTGATTTATTTTTGCATACTCTTAACTTTTCATTTCATATTTTTCTATAATTTACTATGGAATTATGCAATACTTTTCTGTATAACCACCAAAAGTGCGATACAACTGAGTAAGTCTTGGTTACTAATAATATAAAAACATTCAACAATTAAATTGGTGTAAAAACCATTTTTAGAGCTCTTTTAATGCATGAAATTTTGCCATTTATAATGCGTCTTTGATAAAATGGAGTAGTAGTAAATTCTGAGTTATTTTTATTGTGTAACCGTGCTTCCTTCTACACCCTGGCAATTTTCCATTTAAAATTTCCCGGGCTATTGAATTTCAATTTTTCTTTCTTTTTCATGTTGCAAATTATGTTGTGAAATTGACATCTGTGGCAATTGTGACATCTGTGAAATTTGACGTCACAATATTCATTAGTGTTTGAGTTACGCTTGGCTATTCATTGGTATTTGTGAAACGCTAAAACTGATTGATTACACCGAGTTTTGAAATGTCTGAATTAATTGAGCAAGAACTTGCTTTAAATTTTGTTTGAAGAAACGCATAGAATGTTGCAGAAGGTATTCGGGCAGCATTCCTATGTCGGAAAGAAATGTTTACAAGTGGTATAAACGGTTCGAAGAAGGCAGAGGACGCGTTGAAGACGAAGAGCCCTCTGGTCGACCATCCACCACAACCGACGAAGCTCACGTCCAAAAAATTAAAAATTTGTTTCTTGCAAACCATCGATTTACAATTAGAGACCTTGTTGATGCTGTTGGAATTTCAAAAGGCTCGATCAATTCCATTTTGAGCCTCAAACGCGTCAAATCTCGATTGGTACCGAGAACACTGAATGCGCCTACTCACACTGCATTGATTCTTCATGACTTTTTCCCCAAAAAATTAAACCCATATCGTTCCACAACCACCGTATTCACACCTGCAAAACCTGCGACTTCTGGCTATTCCCTAAACTCAAAAGACTACTCCGGGGACACCGTTTCGAGTCGATTGAAGAGATTCAACGTGAATCGCCACGCATTTTGAAAGCTATCCCTGCCGATGACATTTTAGCATGCATTGAGGATTAGAAAAAAAGTTGGCATACATGCATTGTGTCCGGAGGGGATTACTTTGGAAAATAAAAAACTTGTATTAAATGAATGCGATGGAATAAATTTGGTAGAATAAATAAGGAATTTTGAAGAAAAAAATAATTGGTCTTCTTTTGGTCACAGTGGTATGTATGACCACGATTATAGTACGAAATCAAATGATATTTTAACTAAGTGATTCAGACCTTTACAGCAGTTCCTTAAATGAATAAAAACACAAGAATCAAGTATGTATCAGATCGGGAAGAAAGCACTTCGTTGGATAAATAAGGTGGTACAGTATCGTTTTGTTATATAGCATATATTGAAAGATGAAGGGAAAGCAAGATGTATCCGTTGTCTTTGTCTTGGTTATATGACTTTTTATTAAAAAATAACATACTAAAATCTTAATGCGCGTTATAACGGAGGGTTTCTAAAATAACAAAAAAAAATTTGATTTCAGTAAAAATATTTAATGGTTTATCCTGATTGCTTCATAAGCAATAATTGTAACCTTCAAACTTTTTACATAAGTTCACAGTGATCACATTAGTTCCGCACAAAAGGCAATAAATCCGTCAATTGGCGGATGAATTTGATTTCGTGTTTCACTTTTTATCACGCCAGAGCTACGTGTCCGTCTGTTCGGACCTTGGAGTATCGTCTGTTACATCCAACCCCTTCCTTCCCAAAGCCATCAACCCATTGAAGTTGTTAAATATCCCGTTTTCTGAAATGGTGCGTTTCCGTACAATGTCCAATTCGTCACTGACCCAAAACAAGTGAAAGAAAAATCCTTCAACTCCGCCATATTCCACGCTCCGTTGGCTTCCAGTGAGCAATACCTCGCCAGTGAAATTCATAGCTGCCCGTTATTGTTGCTTATGTATAGCACTTGTTCGGCACAAAACGTGTGCGACTTTCATTATTTAGAAATTGTTGGCGTTCGTTTACTTGATAATACACGAATTCACACATAATCGATAATGTAGATTTGGCACCGATTTATGTAGATAAGCTATTTTTTGTGTCAATGAAGCTTTAGAAAATGCTATTCATTTATTATTTGAAACGTGTATAATGGCTGTATTAAACAATCTTATCAAGATTGTAGATCTAGCTGTTCGTGTGCTATATCGATAAATAAAAATTTATATGTCCTACTCTTCGTATATTTGCTACTAACAATAACTATAATTTAAATTCGTAAGCATGAAATGAAATGCTACTTTTTTAGTTGTTTAAGGACATAACAGGGCCTAGTGCAGGGCCCTGGTAGAGGCCCTGGTAGAGGGCCTAGTTACTCTACAGGGCCCTGGTAGAGTAACTAGTGCTCTGGCGCTCTGTGCCCTAGGTTTCGGGTTTGAGTTCCGGCGGTGCCACTGATGTTTGTAGTGGTTCAGGATTAATTTTAAACCGTAGGTCCCAGTCAAATATGATTGTAGAGTGTTAGCCCTATTCCGTAATCCGTGTTTCTATTAACAAGGAAATTAATAATTAATTAAATTTTTTAAAAATTTCAAAATAACATTTATTCACAGATTTTATAAAAAAAAAAAAAAAAAACATATATATTGTGTCTTGATTACTAATTAGATTCTGAGAATCTTCGTAAATTTATTTTTTAGATAAACAAAGAGATATTTAAATGCGAATTTTGGGAAGAATGCTTAAAGTTCATTTCAATATCATAACAAAATATGTTATATTTGGTAATAGTAACTACATGAATGGGCCTGAAGGCCGAGTGACTGGCACTCGATGCCACAAGTATCGGGCTCGAGTCCCAGCGGTGCCATGGATGCTTGCAGTGTCTCGGAATATTTCAAACCGTAGGTCTCGGTCTAATATGACTATAGAGCATTGGGAGTAGGACTGATAATCATAAACCGTAAAAATAAAACATCTCCTGTTTCGAAATCTGCTAGTAGACAAACGGCCTTGGCCCACCAAGGAGCTGTTGCGCCAACGAAGAAGTAGAAGGATTTAACATTTAGTAAATACTTTTTGGCAGCATTAATATTTACACTTGTATGAGGTTATAACGAAAGGCACCACCCGTTTGGTATATATATATATAAATGTCGCCGGTATAATTAAAAAAATCTAAAACTTGCGAATAATTATCAGAAAATAAATAATAGCCGATAGAAATTTACATAAAACTGTTAGAAATTTCTATAATTTTATTGCACCAAAATTTTAGTAAAAGAAGAAAAAGAAAACCGAATTTGAATAAGCTGCAAAATTTGAAATACTTTCATAATCCTCTTTAGGATTAAAAATATATTTGCTCCTTTATGATAAAATTTTATTATTTTTGTCTTTTGAATTTTAAAATAATTATTTTTAATCAATGATTTAATATCACGAGCTCATAATGTTATAATAAATATGCCAACTTAATATTAACATTTTTTAAAGACATATTTGACGCACAAATTAATCTTATCATTGAATCAAGCAATACTTTGAACTGATGGCACAATTCGATATAATAAGTTTTTGTAAGTGCATTCATATGAACAAACTATACTTACATTTATGACCACGCTGAAGAAAAAAAAAGGCGAAGACCAGGGACTTACAAACAAGTACAGAAGAATGAATACAGGACACAAAAACTTTCGTAATACGGTTATTAGAACGAACCCGCATTCTAATTACATACATCATCATTCCTAATGTTCTTCTTTAAGTACCATGGGGGCTAAGCAAAGTATGCCACTGGTTTTAGACAGAAAAATTGGATGCTAGGGAGATCTATTATTATTCCTTTTAAAATCTGCGTTATTGGACTTCGTAAAGTGCGTTGAACTCAGTGGTTTTAAAAATGGAGTTAAATTTTGACATGACTTGTCGCTCTACTGTCATTTTGTGCATACTTTGGGCTAATTAAACATGGACCTACAGCAATGAAAAAAAAATTTAAGACATTTTTGGACTAAACTGTATTTTCTCTAAATAATGGAGATGGAGATTTATTTTTTGATAAAACGATAAATGATTTCTAGGAAGATAATATTAGCTGCAGTGGGCTGATGGATAAAGTTTTAGGTTTCCATACTAGAAACTTGATTCAAAAACTCACAAACGTTGTCGAACCCAAAATTTTCGTGACTGTTGATCACTATAAATATGTAGGTCATAATGTCTTTCGATTGAACTCATTGAGGTTTGGTTTGTCGCTCTACGGTCATTTTTTGCACACTTTCGGCTAATTAGACAGGGACATACAGCTTAACGTGGATTCCGAACCACTCACAAACATCCATGCCACCGGCAGGGTTCAACCCTGAAACCTGTGAACTCATTGACGATATAAATGCTACCCTTAATTATGTTGATTTAAAATTGCTATGGGAAACTATAAATATAGTTTTAAAGGTTGAATAACTCTAAATCTGTTATATTTATGCTGTTCTAAAGGATGAAACCAAAATTTCTTTTGCTACATCATTATGTACCTCAAATAAATCCGGCATTCGAAAACAAAGTCGTATTTTCTTTTATCATCATTTCGAACTGCTCTTCTTCTTCATTGCGACAAGAGCCGCATGATGGGCCAAGGCCGTGTGCGTACTGGCAGATTTCGAGACAAAAGATGCTTTGGTTTTACAGGATACGGTTGTCAGCCCTACGTCCAACAGTCATATTAGACCAGGAACTACGGTTTAAAGTGGATTCTGAACCACTACAAACATCCATGGCACCGCCAGGAATAAAACTTGAAGCCTGTGGCCAGAGCACTAGCCATCAGGCCGTCAAGAAAAAAAATAAAGCCCCAGATAGGCTCGAACCACCAACCTTTCGGTTAGCCCAGAATGCTAGCCAATTTCGCCACGGAGGCAAGCACCTCCAGGACTCGAACTAGAAACCTGTGGTACCGAGTGCAAGAGCGCTATTTACATACTGTTTTTGTTTTATTTTTTATAGAATAGTAAAAAAAAAAAAAATAATAAATAAATAAAAAAAAACACCTGGGGTTATTGATAAATAATTTAATTTAGAACATTTGAATTTCAATCTTTTTTAAAAATTTATTCACTAAAAGAATTTTTAAAGACGAATTCAATGCGAAAGATTCTCATGTCATCAAAAAGCCACAACTTGTTTGAAAAAAAAAAAATACACTTTTAAGAAAGATATATTAAATGTTCTCTGCATATTACAATATAAACAGGTTATGGAACTTTATAATAACAACAGCAAGAGAAAGAGTTGAATTGTTTTCACCCCGGCCAACGTCCTACCAATTCTGCGCTAGGAACATTACCATCCATTATTTTCTATTAGATGACTTCCGGACCATACAGTTTAGAAAAAACCGGAACCAGGAAATGTCATCTCTTCCGGCGCTTCAGTCTTCTTTGTACAATGTCCCAAGTCCATCAACGATTGAAGAACTCCCGTTCAAACAGCTGTTGCATTGAACAGAAACCGATGTTGTACTATTTTGTTTACAAATTTTTTCCACGTTTGTTTATTATATTTAAATCGATCGGAAATGAGTCGGGTTTTTATGTGGCTTCTTTTTTAAAGTATTTAGAACAGCTTCATTAGAGTTATTCAGTTTCTGTAGGATGTTCTTGATGGTTTATGCTATTGTCCAGAAGTTTTTGGCCTGTTTTTTGAAATCAAAGAGGGCAATGTGCCTCTTAACTAACTTTTGATTACATAAATTTCAAAATGGTGAACCGTCCTGACCTGAGCAAAATAATTGTTTATCATAAATGAAAATTTGGTCTTTTTTTTTTTTTTAATAGAACAATAATCTTGTTGGCTGGGGCCCGATGACCGAGTGGCTAGCGCTCTGGCCCTCGGTGCCACAGGTTTCGGGTTCGAATCCTGGATGTGGCATGGATGTTTGTAGTCGTTTGGAATCCACTTTAAACCGAAGGTCCCGGTGTCTAACAGGATCATAGAGCGTTGCGAGGGTAGTGTTACTCCGTAGCTTATCTTCGCTATACGCACCTCCTGGGTAGTGCTAAGTGAGTAACGTCGGTGCAGCTCTTGACTTAAGGCCTCCAAGGCAGCTGTCTAAGTGTTTACCAGCTGCATTAGAAAAAAATCTTGTTGGATTTATCTTGATTTGACTTCACCTGGTACTTTGAAATTCATGCTGCTATATCACAATTTTTCTAAATGCTGCTTAAAATTCTATAGATAAAGATGGAGATATCGTTAAGTCAAAATATATAATTAAAAATTATTTTATTTTGGCCTTTCTTTTCTGGTTTTTTAGAAACTGTGTTATAAAATCTAATTTGAAATTAGGATGTATTTTTTCTATTCATTGAATAATTTTATTCATAAAATTATGGATATTGTTTGAAAAGCGGGGTTTTTCATGTCCTGGACAACATTTAATTTATTCTTAGCGTTTCATTTTTTAAAGTTTTTCACGAGTTTTTAAAAAATTTCTTTCACTAGCTTTTTTATACATAATATTGACTTACATTTCTTTTCACGAACTAATAATTATATAATTAAATAATGTAAAATTGTGGCCGAACTCATGACTCAGTTTCAACGTGCGCCGCTAGTGATCATTAGGGCAGAGGTTCAATCTGCTGTCAAAAACGAGGAGACTCGATGGCGTTTGTGGTATTCAGCCCTTTGCCTCGTGATTTGGTCTGCCTGATTGAGTTTCCGAGTTTTCTCCTAAACTATACGCAAATGTGGGGTAAATAATTAAAATTCCTCCTGGTGCGCTGCCCTCTTTCTTCAGCGTCACTCAGCCAAGTCAGACTTCTACCTACGGGTGCTCCATCGTAACAGAAGCTACCCCCCTTTCCCCTCTTTCTAAGAGAGATGTGAAAACAAAACATGTAAAATTGTTCTTAAAAGATCGTCTGAAGAAAACAACTATAAATATTGAAATGAAATGAGATTTTTCAAGTGAATAAAATCATTTGGAATTCAATATATATATATTTTTATTATTATTTTTAGATTGCTATTATGACTTTTGTTCTTATATTAAATTCTAAATTTTATTGGTAACCTGCAAATCAACTAAGCTGATTATAAATGCATATTTTATTCATTTATTTTTTTCATCCTGAAATTAAAGTTTTCGAATAGTCCTACTTAGAAATAAATATTAAATTACAATCTTTATTTTTGTGGAAATTTATTTTTGAAATGAATCATTTTAATGTTGCAATACTCAATTAATAAAGCATTATCGATAATTATGTTCATAATTATCGAACATAATCGATAATTTTGAACAAAATTTCATTCTTTTTTTAGCTTCCAAAGTGATGTGCAATTTTTTAATATGAAACATAGGCCAAATGGTAAAATAGGTTCCTGATGGTGACGATGAACCTTATAAACATGCATCATATGTGATGTTTATATTAGTAAAAAATGTCCGAAAGACATTTTGTAGAATGCGGTTATGGAAGATTCTACAGTTTGAGAAAAGCAAATTTTATATCTTTGAATGCAGTATTTTTTTTCTCATGTTTTTATTGAACATTTAGTAATGGATTGTTTAACTAGTTTAGTATTTTCTGTATTTCCTCGTTCATTAAACGCAAATGGTTAAATTTGAATTAACAGGGGCAAAACATGTAAAACTTAAGAAGTACATTGATGAAAGAGAGGGATGTCAAAAATTTTTGGAGAGTTTAAAATAATTAAGAAAAATACAACTAAAGCTTTACGATTTAGTTGATGAATTACAACATTCTAGCAATTAATTTTATATGAAAAAATAATTATTCAGGATATAACTATTTTTAAACATGAAAGTATAACTTAAACTTACAGACGCTCTTTGAAAAATTACGATAAAGTAAGTTTTTTTTTGCACAAATCACTCATATTACACAAATTAATTATTTTACAATAATTTTTTTTAAGTATCTAAATTAAGTAATCAAACAACTGTTTTATTTGAAGCAGGATATAGTAGAAGCTATTATTATTTTCTTAAATATTTAAAAAATAATAATAATAATAATAATAATAAATAAAATGGTATTATCAATTAGAAAAGTGTAAATAAAACTATTTACTGCAATGAGATGTAATCTAGTTCAGTCTTTTACGAACAAATCTTGAAAATTAAGTATCCTTTTAAGCCGTATGAGAAGGAATTAAGATTAAACAAATGTTTTTTTTTTTGTTCTAATGCAGCTGGAAAACACTTAAACACTTGTCTTTGATGCCTTAAGGCAAGCGCTGCACAGATATTACTCACTTTACTCTACCCAAGAGGTGCGTGTAGCTAGAAGATAAGCTACGGACGAAGAGTAACACTACCCCCGCAAAGCTCTACGATCCTGTTAGACCGGGACCTACGATTTAAAGTGGATTCCCAACCACTAAAAACATCCATGGCACCACCGGGACTCGAACCCGAAACCTGTGGTACCGAGCGCCAGAGCGCTAGCCACTCGACCAGTCAGGTCTGATTAAACAAATGTATTTTTTATAAATTTTTTGCTCCATTATGATAAAACCATAATGAAAAGCGGTAAAATAAACAATTTTAAAAGCATTATATATTTATACATTTTTAGAAAAATGTGTATAAGAAAAAGAATTGCAGAATCACTTTGAATGCTTTTATTAAATTATTTTTAACTGCTAATATATTACTATTTGTTTTAAATATTACTATTTCTAAAACGTTCGAATTCTTAAAAAGGTTTATAGAACATAAAAAAGCAAAAGCAATGTTTAAAACTTTCGGTTTCCTTTCTTTAAAACAAGATCAGTAAAACTTTCAATAGGAACTTCTTAATATTATTGGGTTCTTTATACATGTGAATTATACTTTTGAAAGTCATATAGAACTAAAATCCATTTGGAATGGAGTATTTAAATTGAAGGGGACCTCGTTTAGTGCAAAGTCAAAATATTTCTTTTGCATATATCTTTTGAATTGTCAAATTAAAAAATAACTTCGTATGAAACACAAATTTAAATTTATTAAATAGCTCTTCTTCTTCAAAAGGGATTTTTACGAGGATTTATTTTATTCGATAGCAAAGAACTCCATTCATAATCTATCTTTGTAGAAATTAAAAAAATATATATTTGTTTGGATGTTTTCTAAATATGGGGAAGGATAATTAGGAAAGTGAGGTATCTTATAATTCAAATTTTGAACATTTTTTTTTTCATTACAATTAGTCTGGTGTGCCCCTTTGGGACATCAAGTATCTTGATTTTCATAAAAATTTTATTAAATTAGATAAAATAACATTGATAATATTACATCAAAGTTACTTTAACCGAAATATTTGGATCAGAAAATAAAAGTTTTATATTATCTATATTTTCAATTCGATTCATGGTATCCGATTCCACGTTGCTTTTTGCTTTCGCCAATTGAAGTGAATTAATAAATTGTATTTTATTGTTTACTAATTCAGATTTTTGAATATGGGATACTTCTTCGAAGGTTCTTGAGGAAATCTAATTCTGAACGAAATGAATAATTTGTTATCACCTTGCGCTCATTGTTTTCGGTTCCAAAGTGTAACTTGACTAAAACAATCCATCAAAATTATACGTTATGCTATCTTTTGTGATAAAAAAAAAGACTAGAATAATTTATATTTATTAAAAAGGTTAGATAAATATGTTTCTTACTACCTTTACTGCAATAAATCCATAATATTTTTTGGAAAATGTCACATTTAATTTTTTTTTAGTTAATATTGTTTGTATTAATTTTTTTATTCTAAGAATTTATTAACTTCAATGAAACATTTTAATACCCTCAATGCATACCAATTTTAAATTAATTAATTAATTAATTTTAGATATGTAACATAGAAAAGTAAAAATTTTGAACATATAAGGCACTGATTCAAATCTATTTAAGGTTTCAAAATAAAAAATAAAAACAAGGTGGTTTACATAAAACAAATATGAAAGCTTATCAATTCAACGAAAAATATGCAAATAAATATTATATATTACTCTTCTGGATTTATATTAATTAGTTGAAAATCCCAATAATTTTTTTTTAAAATTTCAATCATATTTTATAAATCCATGTGGCCAATAAAAAACAACAAAAATCCTCAGAATAAAGTTTAATACAATATTTTAAAGTTATTGGTGATTCATTTTACATATATTATTATTCTAATTCTTGGTTTACTTTCTGCATTAAGTTATGTATTTATTGGAAATATCCTTATATTTAAAAGTGTTTTTAGTGTAAGGAAATTGTTTTTTTACATTAAATTAGAATATTTAACTTAATAAAAATTTTTGACCAAAACAACATGCATTTAATATTAGAAATCTAATTCATTTCAATTCTTTTGTCATTGTTCCAATTATTGAAAACTTTGATTCTCCAAGATAAATGGTAATTACAAATGAAATTAAAGTTTTTATAGTTCACTTCACTAAAAGCATAGCTTCTTTTTTTTTTTTTTTTTTTTTTTTTTTTTGGAATACAAGAAAGCTTCCAATAATTCATATCATATCAAAGTCTTAATGGATGATGTAATTTTTCTAGCAACAATTATATGAGAAACATTTCTATTCATGATAACAAGTGCAATTAATTTGACTATAATTTATTGTACTATAATATATGAAAAAATTCGATGACTTCTGCAGGTGATTAGTGCAGTTTTATTTTCAGAAGCTCTAATCATAAATTTAGTATAAAAAGATAATATTTTTATTTTTCTGTGTTTGATTCATAGATCTCCTAAAAACCCCTAACCCGTGGTTAAATACCCATGTTTTAAACTATAAAACCTTGTTTCAACCGAGGAAATCATTTTTTGGTGTCTGATATAATGAAAATCATTCCAAATTTGTTAGATTTGATAAGTCAACTTTAGATTAATTTTAGGATATTCACCTTCTAGCTACAGGTAATGTACATATTGCATTATTTATAATTTTGATTGTTATTTCTGTTTCTTCATTTGAATGCTATAGTTACATTTTCCTGCATGATGCTTGCTAGATGGTGATAAAATTACAATTCTATACTTTTCTTTTTCTTTATGCATTTGATTAAGAAAATCTTTATAAATAGTAAAAAAAAAAAAAATATATATATATACAAAAATTGCCTTGTTGCTAAAGAGGTTAATTAGTCAATATTTTAATACATTTTTTACTAATTTTATTGAATTGCTAACAATTTATATAATATCTGGAAAATTATTAAAATATAAAATTTAGCTGTCTTTTTTTTTTTTAGATGGTTCCCCATTTAAAATATGTCTCTTTTGGCTGTTAGTATTACAGACAACAGCCATAGTTTTAGTTCTCAGATATTCACGGACAGTTCCTCAGAATGGTCCCAGATATCTTGCTTCTACCATCATTTGATTCTGATTTCAGAAATATTGAAAATTATATCGTGTTTGATTGTATTATGCTGCTTTGAATGTGGTAAGTTTAAACATTTTGATTTTTT